>VBVR01001991.1:0-25752 GCA_011638315.1 Tetramorium parvispinum
ATATATATGTTTTAAAGAAAATCGATAAAGAAAGGTCGATTCCGAACTGGTAGACAAATTCGTACAAAGAATTATTTGGGATATATATATTTTTTTTTTCAAATACTTTGAAATATATATATATATATATATTTCAAAGTATTTGAAAATAAAAATCTCCCGAGCAAATTTTCTCGCGTTAACTTGGATTTCAAGAGAATTTTGAGGGTAAAAAACTTTGCTTTCATAAAGTTTTAATCTAAGAATTAAATGGCAGAAAATATCGAAAGAAGTATAATCAAAAAGATTAAATCTCATCTCCAAGAAAATGTTGGTTTAAAAATAGTCACGAAGTTCGTATGCAAAGTCCGTATAAATGTTTTCTCTGTCACGTATAACGCAAGACCTGTTCGAATACATCTTTATGGATGGTTTCGATGTACAAGAACTAGGAACACGCAATGCCAATGTCGAGTCACGATCAGAAAATTGTCAAGGGGAAAGTGTGTTATACGTGAATAGACGTACATATGACCTATGTTCGTATAGTAACAATTACGTGCTAGTATGTTGGTCGGTTCAAGTGCTAATAGAAACGCTGAGTAATGTTAAAAAAAAAAGAGTGATAGTAAGATCCAACTTACCGTTTCAGAGTACGAATTGTATGCGGTGGGATTAATTGTACACGTAGGATCCTTCACAACATCGTTTTCTTTTATACAGCAGGCATCGGGGACTGCTTTCCTGGTTAAAGTCCAGTTCTTGCTCTCACTGAAGTCTTTATAATTCTCCACACCGCAACAATGGAGCTGAAAGTATTTCCATCGATATCATTTATCTTCTCCGCTCTTGATCAGTGGTTAAATTTTTTCTTTGTCTATTTACCGAGTCTTCGTAGACCCGTGATCAAGAAGATAAATGAATACAACAGGTATTACATAAACGTTACATAAATTATTGTCTCTTTGAATGATTTGAATTAGCAATTTAATTAAAGCGACGCTTATTGAAAGCTTACGATATTATATGTTTCTCCTGTCTGTAGAGTTTAAGAGAGAAAATGGTACAGATATGTGACGCTCCTTCTTAACTTTCCTACTCATTTTCTCCATAATTTATCAAGATGCTTTAAAACAAAATTCTGGCGAGCGTTCGTAATATGCAATTTCGCTGCAAAGTGGTACGACAGCGAGTGCGCCGACAGCTCGTCCGCGATATTACCAGCTTTCACTTACACTAAAGCACCGTGTAGTTAGCGAACCCACTTGGCAAATTAATCGCATTTACGCATGCAAAACAGATGAAATCCGGAAGAATCAATGTATCATTAATTCGCCTGTTCAGCTCGCCGCTCGTGCCCGAAATTAATTATCACATTTGTTAACGATAATTAGTAATTTTACCTTACTCATAATTCCGTCCCACGCGACTGTCACCGTATCAGTTTTATCGCCGCTAGACGCATAGTACTTGGTGATGGTCGACTTCAAGAAATCCTGCGTACCTTTCTCGACCTGAGTAAATTTTATATTAAGAGTCTTATTAAATAGTATTATACATGAATATATATATATATATTTTTTTTTTATATTTATAATTGATTGATTTGATCAACGCTGGTTTACTGATAAAAACGTGGAACACGATAATTATATGAATACGCACGTCTCCTTTAAGTCCAAAAGCGAGGCCGACTACCACACACTCCAAGATTAAAACCAGCAAGATTAGAATGCCGTACTGTAATCACAGAAAAGGTTTTTTCCCCTTTTGTGTAACTTCATTCCAATATCGGGCCCGACATCGTCGGCAAGGCGATGATCTTCGATAAAGAAATAAATCGAAAACGCATGAAAAGATTGCTTTGTACGAAAATCGATTTTCTTCGTACGAAAATGAAGAATTATTTTCAAAAAGAAAGAAAAAAGAAGGAGGTTTTGATTTATCTCTTTCAACGCTTTTGATTTATCTCTTTCTGTAAATTCCCTGTTTTTTCCGATTGTATTAATAATAACGAGAATTGTTTTGTATTTGCTATTACATCGCGAATGAGAGAAAAGGAAAATCAAGAAAGGTCAAATGAAAACCTCGCGATTTTAATGTTAATTGAACATTGTTGAATTTTAAACGTCTCGTACATTGTTTTCAACAAATTCTAATTAAGCACTGAATATCTGCTGCAAACAGCTGTTTCCTATTCAAATACATTAAGAGATGATCACCTTGCAATAATCATCTCCTTTTACAACTTATTGAAAGTCGTTGGATTTATCGTAACGCTCAGTTATTAACTCAAAGTTATATTTGCATGCGTATGTATTAAAATGTAATATTTTTATTTTTATACGTATACAAAACACGTAAAATGAGCAATATGTAAATATTCATATCGCCAGTCTCTGTAATAACTTTTACATCGAACTGCCTGAGCGTACGTTGATGGAACGAGATTGCGAGCAAAACGAATTTTATCAGAACGGACTTACGACACAGAGGAGGCACCTGGACTCGAACATAGCGCCGCAATACCCGAGGAAACTGATAATGAATGTCAGAGCACCAGCGATGATAAGAATGTAGGCGATCATCTTGATGACATCGGCGTCCGTTTTGTTCTGCAAAACAGAAAGGTGCGATGAGAATACAAATCGTCCCGCGATAAATATTCATTGTCGAGCGCGGAATACGAGATTGCGCAACATTACGAGCATCTCCCAGAATCTCTTTAACATCGAAATATCATGCGATTGCATTACGCCACGCAAATTTAATTATTACATTTATTAGAACAAAATTAAACGCGTTACATTTATTCTGATCTAATTTAGACATTTATTATATTCATATTAATAATACATAATTATTATATAAAAGTTATATACTATATCTTTAGCAGTTTTAGAAATAATAAAGTGCTACTTTTGCACGTAACAAATATAAAACGAGGATAGGTTACAAACCGAACGGAAATCCTGTTTAGAAATCGTGGAAAAAAGTCAGAGAAGGAAATCCTCGTTTATCGTAATACTGATTCATAAGTTCTCGCGCTCGGTGAGGAGTTTACGGTCATTTATTAGAAATTACGGGATTCCCGAGCTTTTGAGATCCTCTCGTGTTTTACGAACAAGATTATATAAGACTACAAATAACGTAATCGATCTTAAAATTAATTGCGTTTCCGTAGATCGAATATATCGACGGTATTTTGTCGTTAATAACTGCGCTATTCCAACATGTATCGATCAACGTTTATTTATTTGCCAAACTAAGTGTTGTACACAAGCAACCGTATGTTGCAAACAAGCGCCGTAAGCCGTGAACAATTATTTGGCTCGTCACCATGTACCCAACCGCGAGTATTGTACGGAGAACGTGCTCGATATAAGAGGATGACATAATGGCTCGCGAACGAGTACTTGGAATTATAAGCTCCTTAACATACAAGCTGTCGTCGTGCGTGATAGATATCGAGTTTCACGAGGCGGATCCGAGTGGAAACATAGACACTCCTTTGTGCGGGGCGTCGTCGGCGAGAAACGGGGCGCATCTGCCGATGCCGCGGACACTCTTCGCGATCCGTTCGTCGTTCACGGGGAGAATTGTATGGAAAAATGAAATCTGGAAACGAGAGAAAGGGACATTTCCTCGATACACGCTTCCGCCGCTTTCCCGAACCCGATTTGAGAACGAACAAGATTTTACGTCCGGTATCTGCGTGTAAATCTTGAAGTAAATAAGATATGCGTGTGCGAACTTGAAGCGCGAGATATAATCCAATCCGATAGTCCGTCATTAATCCCGCGGTAATACGGGGTAACAGAGAATCGCGCTAATCGACTCATCGCGTGTGAAAATTTATGGAGGAAAAAGGAGGAAGCGTCAATCCAGCTTGAGAGACTGGCGAATAGAGAGAAGTCAATTTTCGGAGATCAGAAAGAGACGCGAACGTTTCCTCGTTTTCATACTAAAAAACTGACATATATTTTTCCCCGGAGAACATAAATTCACAACTATAATTTCAATTTAAGGCATGAAACAATTTATCGAGAGGTATGCTCGCGCTTTAAATTTATCCTGGCCTCGGATTGAAATTGTAGTTAGCTATTAGCAAGTCAAGCAAATTGACAATGCAAATTTTTATTACAGCTACTCGGCTACGATAAATCACGAAGGATCAATTCCGCCGTCTCGTTCCGCCGCGGGATTGCTTGAGAATAATTTACAAGAGCTTTCGTTTGCTCTTTACGACTCGTGGCTGGATAAGACGATCGCGTCGTTGCGTGACCCGTCGTTTTACGTTCGCGAGAATGCAGCAGTCCCGTTTAAGGCGTTCCGCGGCGATTTGTAGCTGCCGCGGCGGATCGCTTCGTGGGCACGTTGACACTCTTATCTCGAACACCTGTTGAACGGATATAAGGTATTTTTAGTACGAGTTCCACCTTAGTATAGGCGCGCCGACATTGTACGTCTTATTGAACACCACCACTTGACGGCGGAGCGTGCCGTGAAAAATCAGGTCACCAGGTGAAAGGACTAATAAGGCTGTCTCGTGTTCGGTTTCACCGGCTTGTTCCGCCAGATTGATCAAAACTATTCGAACGGCGGCAGCGAATGATAAGCGAGCGACGTAAGTTAGTTTTAAATGTACGACCGGCCTACAACACTGTGTGAGTCATTCATCTCGCAGATCTACCGAGTATATTACTTTACTACTTTATTAGTCTACAAGACACTCATTAGTATCAATAATATTGAATTGTATATCAATTTAATGGGTGGTGTCGCACCCATAGAATTTGCAAACGATTGGAAAGAAAAAAGACTTTTCCGAAAATTATATAAGCTTCAGAGAAACCGATATATAATAAAATTACATTTCTTTCGTAAGTTAATTTTATATTTTCCTCTGGAATGTTAGTTTAAGATTTCAAAAAAAATTATAATAAAAAATGCAAAAAATGTAATATCGAAAGATGGAAAGTGTCATGACGATCTCTCTCGAAACATGTTTGGCCAATCAAAATCTTTCAAAGGAAATTTCAATTGTCAAAAATTTAAAAGAAAGAATTTTTCAATTTCTTCGCAATCATTTTAAATAGTTATCAGTGAACATAGAAATCCACAGAGTGCCGAATTACCCTTTTTCAGGTTCTTCAAAGGGGGTAATTCGGCAATTTGAAGATTAAAGCGAAAATAACTCTAATAAAGAATACACGACTCATCAAGCGCGCACACGCACACGCATAGAGAATTACGATTCTACGGCCCATCGTCGAGCACGAGCTGTTGCTCCGAAATGACCTAATTTAGCGCATTTACAGTACACGGTCGTACGTTGCGCGTGCGTCAGCGAGTTAATGCATTTTCTGGAGCTAACGGCGTACGTCCTAAATACCTGTTCCCCTCGTGCCTCACGGACGCATCGGACGTAAACCGATGGGAGAAGGAGGACGGATATCTAAGCGAAAGCCAGGCCCCCTGAGTTTTCTCTCATACTGGGAGAATTTTCCTCTCCAATTTCAAACCCTTCCTCTTCCTCTCCATTTTGCATTTTGCGCGTGATTGCGCTATCAACGCGCCTGATTAGTATCGGATATTGCTGTCCAATTCGCTGTCTATTGTCTAAAGATGAGACTATAGTTCTTAAGCCGTATCCGTTCTCCCTGTCGATATCGCTCAAGCAAGACGGCAATTAACGGGATAAACCATGGGGGGGGAAGGAGGGGGTCAGCAACGGAAACGGGGAAAAGCGGAATCGTCGTTGAGGAAATGTAAATGACAACGGTGTCTCTCGATAAGTGATAAGGGTACCCGCAAAGCATTTAATCTGTCTACGTCTACCCAAACCTTCGCTCGTTTCTATTTACAATTCGTTACACAGCGCCCCCCCCCCCGGAATTTTTCGATCGGGCCCTTTGCGAGAACTTCAACTTTTCCAACTCGCTGAAAAAGATTCTCTCCGAAAATAGCAATGGTCAAACTAACGGTCGAGTACATTATGCTTAATATCTTAAACAACTAACCCACATAATTCGCAGACCATTCGCGAGGAGTTTCTAAGAGACACCAGCGTACAACGGCTACGTTATAGCCGTCCGATTAGAGTGATTAGAAGCGACTTTCTAAGCGTCCCCGAGCCTTCGCTAATAACGCAACAGTGATTTGTAGCCGTATCACCAGCGCGATACGGCTACGATTTTGTTTTCCATTCCCTTACGTACGATTTCCAGGATACGCGTCTTTATCATTCGCAAATTGTCTCTAGGAACTTGGAAACGAGGGCTCGCTTAATATACCGCGCGACATTATTATTACCGAGGCGATATTTATAGCGGCAGCTAAAAGAATCATTGTAATGCAGCTGACTCATATTACTTGTAACGTTAAGGATTAATTTCAGTGACTCTCTATTTACGAAGTATCTCATTTTATAACAGATCTTTAATCTTACGACACCTCGCGTAAGCGCTTTTTATGAATGACTGGTCTAATAATAATGTTGCTTTATCATAGGGAAACGCGTATTACCCTTTCGTCGGCTGCGCGAAACTCGGCGAAACGAAAGCGGCACTTTTACTTTTCCGCGGCGTTCCGCTATCTAGCTGCGCCACCGGCGAGCAAGGCGCGATATAAATATAAAAAGATTTCAGGCTAGATATTTCGCAACGTCGATATTCGGCGAACGAGAGGCCGGCCGCCGATCGAGCCGCGTGAAAATCGTCCGAAAAACCTCGGCTCCCTGCACGGCTACCTACGAGAGCGAGCCACAAATCCGCGATGGAACACCCCGATCCTCCCACGCGCTAATGTGACAGCCCAATCATCTCATCAACGACCAAGTACCGATAATTACGTTTCTCGTTCTCCCTGCCTGTAACGTTGCCGTACCCACGTCGCATATCACGCTGCGCGTGCGATCTGCCATCGATTTGTGCTTCTTTTCTCGGGAGGAAAAATATTTATGTCTATATCTAATGTAGCATATAAAATATAATTCTATAATTTCTTAATGATAGCCCAATAATTACAATAACTTGCTCGTTCTTACTTGTCAAAAATTGAATCGAAAAAAATTCCCTTTTTTTTCTCTAGTGCTCAAAAAATTAATTATTGACTAAAGTTCAGCATTGTTTTTTAAACAGAACATATATCAGTGAATCGCGTGTAACAGAACTTAGCAGTGTTCATGTACGTTACCATGGATGTAAGAGATATAGATTTCAAAAAACGCCAAAAAAAGTATTTTTATAGATCAGAGAATATAAATATTAAAAATAATTTGTTTTCAATAATATTTTAAAAAATTAATAATTCAAATTAATAATGTTTTTGATACCTAATTTTTTCTTTTTCTGTTTCTTGAATTTATATTATAATACAAATATATATTTATAATATAATACAATTTATATTGCAATAGAGATAATAAATACGAGTTTGTACAAGATCGAGTTATTATGTGATCACCCCTCACTTTTAACATTACACATACATAGCAGATAATACTGTCAACAAATAAGGCACGATGTTGGGGATCTGCAAACGTAGTAATCACCGCTGCCATGGGAAAAACACGTGATTTATCAAACTTGGAAAAGGCATCATTGGCTATTGGGTACCAGCATTTCCGAAACAGTGGAATTTATACAATGCTCACGTGCTGCAGTAATAAAAGTATAACGAGATTGGAGGAATGAGACAATTTTGACGAACTGATACGTTAACTACGGAGCCCCATACGCTACTGGGATTCCAGAAACAAACCGGCTACGACGTTGGTCCGGACTGATTGGCGCACAACCGTCGATCAACTGATCATCCAAACGAAGCGTGGGGTTATAAGAAGTGTCTTCAAAATGATAGTGCAACGAACCCAGTTGCGCGTGGGACTTCGAAACATACGCTATACGAAAATATATACGAATTTTAATTATTTTTGTAAATGATTCAGTGGTGGAAATAAAATCCTGGTGGTTATAAAATCTTGGTTACCAGTGTGATTGTCAATGCCACAATTATCATTAGCCATAATTTTATTTTTAATTCTAGGACAATAATAAACAATAACAAAGTATCATTTTTTGTGTAATCATAACTGTTTACAAAGTGGCACAAGAATATTTAAGTATAAATAAGTATAATACAATAATATATTTAAGAGACTAATAAGGAAAAAAATTAAAAAAATTAGATGATTCATTGCTCGTAACCTTCCTCTATATATTAATATATAATAATTTATATGTAATATTAATACAGATAAATATGTGTCATGATGCCGATAAAAGACAACCGAAGGCGCGGGGGGGGGGAAGGAAAGAAACTGTTTTGCAGTAGTAATTATTCAAAGGAAGTAGTAACTTCCATTCTCTATTGTTCTCGTTAACGCGGCCTTTAAGGTAAGTCACTCTTTTTTGCGCTCCTTCTCCTTCACAGTTTATAGAGTCAAGCACCTCGTTAAACGTAAATTATCCGGTATCACTAAGCGGCTCGTAATTAAAGAAAACCTATAGCACATGTACGTTCGTGCCGTGTATCCCTCATTCTTCTAAAATTCTTCTAAAATAATATTGAGATGCAAAACGAAGTTACACTTTCTTGGAAGAAAAACTTGGTTCTCTGCCAAGTTTCTGATGTCATTGAAAAAAAAATAGAAACGACCCGATTAACTTAATTTATATGCCAAATAAGACACGCATAACTTTGAAATTTATTGACTTAAGTGGACGATAATTTCAAAGCGTGTCTTATTTTAGTCGCAAGACATCAACAATTCTCGCGTATTAGATTTCTTAATTAACGAATTTTTATTAAAATTAAAGCAGTAGTTTTTAATTTCAATTACAACGGTTACGCACGTGTAAATGTACGTAATAAGATAAGCAACTAATAATTTTCGAAATAGTAAAACGTTTTAAAAATTGATTCGTAAGTAATAATCGTTACAATTCAAGTAACCCTAACATTACGTTATTCAACTAAAACTATATATATATATATATAACATAGAATTATATGTATAATTAGGATGACGCGTGGCTTTGTGCTAAGAGATTAATAACGAAAGAGTACCGAGTTCAAATCTCGGCTCCCATATACAATTTTTAGCGGGAAGTCGCAAAGGATCTTTATAGATCTAGGTGACATTAAGGATTGAAACAGCCCTATACGCCTATCTTACACTATATATGTATAATTAAAAAGTATAAAAGTAATTAAACCAAACAAAATCGATTTTATCATATATCCCTCACAAGTCAGTTATCCTCTACGATAAATCTACCGTAAGTCTGGCATCTTTCCAAAAGAAAGAAATGGATGTTTATCTTTAAGCTGATCTAGTTTCTATATTCCACTTAGATCTCGTGCCTTTGTCGCGGACACTTTTGGAAACGTTCGTATGAAACGTTCATTCGTTAAATTTCAACGAATTTATACGAGAGATTTATCTTCGTACGAAAATGGGAAAATAGGCGAAAGAATCGCGGGAGAAATATGCGCACTTTACGTATCGATCCGACATGGTAGCATAGAAAAATCACGTTAATACGTACGTGCGATAGTGACACCAGTTGTAGTCATGTATTAGAGACAATGGCGTGATACAATACGCGTCACGCGTTTCTCGTTACATATCTGCATTTCGCACGTGCTCGTACAACGAGGTTTGTTAATGCAAGCAGCGTTAGATAATTTTCCAATGCTAACAAAAAGATTCGTCAGCAAAAGGAATAAGGCGTAATCATTTTACATATGCGTCGCACACACGCGGAAGTGTGCAAGTTAAACGTGTTAAAAAAAAATGTCTACTGATATGATATGATAATCGTGCGGGAATCGGTAAAACGAATCCAGTTTGGACTTCAAGTCAAACTTCCTTGTTACACCTATCGCTAATTGCGTAACGAACAACTTACGACGTAATTAGCACGAATTACGCAAGAGGAACTTGAAGCCGTATAAATAGCCGACTCTGTAAGGACATGCTCGAGTCATTTTTTGGTCTAATGCATCTCTAGCACAAATTTGTCTCGAAATACTTTCAGCGATAAATCTCGAGAAATGGCAATAAAATCAGCAGTTAGAACTGTCGATAAAGATTTTCGATTCTCGAGATGTTTAATTAAATACCTTTTAAAATTTGTCAGAATTCACAGACGAAATTGTTGGGCGTTTAACAAAGCAGCGGGAAATACCCATGCCCTACGACCGGAATTTGAAAACGCAGCGCAGTAGGAATTTAAACTCGTTTGCGAACCGGTATTCTCACTAGGAATTGTCCGGCTCGTTTAAATATCGAAAGTATCCCCGCTTTGTACGAGCTCGTTTGTGAAACACGAGACGGGAGGGATTAAGATCGATCTGAAAGTTAAAAATTGTCAAATTTCACCCAACATGTCGTAGATCCGCTCTCTACGTGCGTGCAAAGCGCTCGTTGTAAGCGTCTCGTCGGATATTTGGTACTCGGCCAATTCGCCGCTCGTACGCACGATCGCGCGAGCAAGTGGCTGCGCACAATGCCAATTAACGACTTCCTCGAAAACAAGGTAGAAGAAACGCCGGGACGCGTGCAACTTGCCTGATCTTCCCTTCCCTCCTCCCCGCGATTACGCTTTAATTAGGATAATAACGCTGATTAATTCGTTTCTTACCAGAAAGTCGGACTGATCGAGTTTCCCGATGAGATTGGTGAACGAGCTCCTGTCGGCGAACAGCCAGATACCGACAGTCAGTGCCGCTCCTCCGGCGATCTGTAAAACATAGGCTTTAATGTGTAGGTTTCCGTTCTGCTTCGTGGACCTCAAGGCTACCGCGCCGAAGAAGGCAGAGGCCTGATGCCTCTTGCCTTGGCGGGCGAGACAGGCGGTGGATTTTTGCGAAAAGTTTCACTTTGCGATCGCATCTTCCGCGCCGAGGCAACCGTTCCAATCGGCACTGCCCGCGATTATTCGACAGCCTTCCTCAGGGCTCTTCGTTTCCAACTACATCACGTCTCGTATCGCGACGTCGAGGAGCAACGTGAATTTTATTTTTGCGTTTACACGTCGAAATAGGTCAGTTCTCTCGCGTATCCGTCGTTCATGTTCGATAGACTTTATAGAATATATGATAGAATTAATGAAATGTGTCGAGGACTTGCTGATTCGTGAATTACGTACTATGGGAACATTGATCGACTGTCACAAGCTGCTTTGATCAGAATAAAATGAATGACATGCAAATTGAATATTACATTATAGTTTCGGTGATAATAGGGAGATAACTAAAGGAGCTTTCGACACATTTTATGTTAATTTATATTATCGAGTTGTGCTTTGCGAAACGACTCTATTTCTATTTCATTCTTGATATCGTAATACATCTGAAAACTAGGAGGTCTAACGGCATGAATCGAGAGATTATTTTACGAGAGAAGATTTCAAATGTATATTTCGCCGAGAAAGTTCGCTATTCCTTCAACGGGTTAATCCTTCTTAGCGGGGATGACGCGTGGTTCCGTGCTAGAGTGAGTAATTAGTAACAGAATAGTCCTGGATTCAAATTCCAATAATCCCTCATCCCGCACATATCCCATTTTAGTTGGGGCGTCTACCGATCAGAGAGCGACTCCTCTTCTGAAGAACCGGACTTTCGTAATCGGTAGGCTGGAAAAGGAGAGGCACAAGACCCAGTCTGACAATGAATGCCACAGGCGGGCTGGGGACCGCCCTCCTTAGCATCATTATTATTATTGTTAATTCTTCTTAACTCTCTGATATTACGTATATAATAGGCTTATTACAAGTGGGAAATGCTTCGATAATCCCAAGGTGAGAATTCACGAGGGAACGATGTCTCCACCGGATAATTACTATAATTAGCGTCACCGATATTGCAATATGAGCGCGAGCTTGGTCTGGTAGACAGCGCACCGATCTACTATGCAGAAGATGCCGGGTTCGATCCCCGACAAATCTTTAAATTTTTCACACGCTCGACTCCTCTCGGAAGGCAATGGCAAACCACCGAGAGTATCTTGCCATTTCAGGCAGCAGGCTGGTACCTGCTGAAAAAATTGAAAACTTCTCTAAAAATGGTCGTTCGGAATCGGCATTAAACTGTAGGTCCCTATATACCTGTGTATCAACCGGTGCGCAACCACAGGTATACAAGAGAAGTCATTATTATTAACTTTTCTTAACTCTTTGATATTACGCATGTAATAAACTAATTGCGAGTGGGAAATGTTTCGATAATCCCGAGGTGACGATTCGCGAGGGAACGATGTCTCCGCCAGATAATTAGCGTCACTGATATTGCAATATCGATAAATTATTACGATCCACGGCGTTTCGCGAATATAGGGAATACATATTCCAATTCAGATTATATCATAAAAACTTGTACTTACGAAGAAGACAAAGTTGAAGAAGCAGAGAAAATATTTGGCGCACTGCGATATGCAACTCATTTTCGATGATTATTTTTTTATTGCACCTGCAACAAATTAATACATTCATTGATTATACATACAGGATATTTCGAAACATCTTTCATCCTTGGCTCAATTTGGAGTTGATTTTTCTTTAACATAATCATCGAGGAATTTGTAGTTTTTGGATAGCTGATAAGCAAAGTTGTTATTGTCATTATTTATTTAACTTCTTTTTTCTTTTACTTTGACAAATTTGAACATTATATCTTCAGTGATAAGAGATAATTAAAGGAGCTTTCGACACATGTTATCAATCTATATTATTGAGTAATGCCTTACGAAACGATTCTATTTCTATTATATTCCTGATATCTATCTAATAATATATATCTAAGAAATAAGAAGGTCTAACGACATGAATCGAGGAAAATTATTTCATAAGAAAAGGTTTCAAATGTATATTTCGCCGAAAAAGTTTGGTATTTTAGCAATTTTTTTTTAGTTTGGC
Organism: Tetramorium parvispinum; assembly: GCA_011638315.1. Classification (NCBI taxonomy): domain Eukaryota; kingdom Metazoa; phylum Arthropoda; class Insecta; order Hymenoptera; family Formicidae; genus Tetramorium; species Tetramorium parvispinum. The sequence goes on from VBVR01001991.1 coordinate 12,903, forward strand.
AGATTCGTGATTTTGTTAAGTTATATCAAAATATGTAATGTAAGAGAAATCAACTAAATAATCTTCATCTCAGCATTTCAAGGAAAACTCAATTTCAAATTGACTCAAGAACACTTATGGCTAAAAGGTGACTCAAAATGTGTTATATATGTATAGTTTAATTAAAATTTACAATAGCTAATTGTAAAGCGCGATTAATAATAATGTTCGCGAAAGAAAACGCGTTTATGTTTATTTATTGTCATTCATACTCGAAGTACGCTGCGATACAAAACTAATTTTACGAGAGATAAATGTCCGACGACTGGTTAATTAATGTAGGCGAGCGTGCAAAAGTGATCGTGTCGCTCGACGTGGGCGGAAAACAAAGCGAGGTAAATTGTCCGAATTAGAGCTTGGGAGCTTGTTGCCAATCAGTCTCAAGGATGTTATTTTCTTCGTTGGACGTTGACGTGCAAATTAAAACAACTCAGGCAATCTGAAGACGCGGCCTTGACTGTTCTACGAGACAGTCTGAGAAACTGTAACTGAGCGTCACACTCTTTGTGGGTCAAAATGGTCCCCGAGATTTCAAGGCTCTTTCCATCTCGCGAGAATCGTAATCACCTACAATATAGATATCGCTTATCGCGCCACTATTTCAGTGAGTTTCTCAATGTTGGAAATTAAAACGACGAGCAACAACCTTCTATCTGATTTCTATCTGAAGATATCTCCGCAGTCTTCCACCTTCTTTTTACCTTCTACACGCACGAATCGATCGAATATTATTTCTATCGTTACGGCATGCAACGTTATTACATTGCCGTGTTCACGGAGAAGACTTTTTCCAGATCTAAAGAACTCTTGAGAGACTCAGTTTCGTCTCTCGGTGTCTTCGTTATGATTCCACAAACGCATTGCGGTTATCACCGTTATTCCTGTCGTTGCGTTGTTCTTACTCTATCCACGATTGTGCCCTTTTTATTACTGCTATTATCTTCCCCTGCGTATCGTCTTTCTTTATATTCACCTCACTGTTCCGACACTTCTGTAATATCGTCTCCCCTTTTCTTGTATCACTGCAGGCTCGCTCGCGCGACCAAGTCAACAGATAAACAAATAGAACGAGTAAACGTCTTCATTTCACGTGCGGCAGGTATTAAGGTCATCGAGAGAACCACTACTTATGACTACACTTTGAGTTCGGTTGTAACGCCAAGCCGAGCGGAGATCAGTAACGCGGAACCGCGGGAGAGGCTCGATCAAGCGAGCCGATATCGAATATCCAGAGCACGGTTCTCGTTACTCTCTACTCCGAGAGCTCTGTTCGATCCCCCTCTGTTCGTCGCGCGCGTCTCACGTTTCCTCGGTGCAGCAGCGGTATCGACTGCGAGCTGCTGCTGTTGCCGCCGCTACCGCCGCCGCAGCAGCCGCTGGTCCAGCGGGAGGATCCCGCGTAGTTTCCGCGACCTCGCAATCCTCGACGCGGCGAACGCGGCACGCTCGAGGCTCCGCCGCGGATACGTCGACGCGATAGATGAAACGAGAAAGAAAGCGAGAGAAAGAGAGAGAGAGAGAGAGATACACGTCCGCGAAATCTTGGTGAGCCGAGAGACCAAGGGAATCGAGAACGCGCGATTTTAGCTCCGGCGAACCGCGCACCAGGGCGCAGCTCCCGTTCCTGGAAATCGATGACTACCAGGGACGAATCGGCGCGTCCCTACGGCGCGTCCTGACGCGCGGGAACGAGTCAACGACACGCGGAAAATTGGATCGCGCCGATAGCGCGAGATGCTGGGGTTCCAGGTCAGTAGGTCGCCGCGGCGCGCTGCGCTGCGCGGGACCGAGCCCGAACCCGAGAGAGGCTCCTCCGCTCTTTCCCTCCGTTTCTCTCCCGATGCTGCGCCGCAAAAACTTGCCTCCGCTCGTCGACTGCTGCTAAAGCGCGAACCAGCTCTCTTTACTCACGCTGTTTTTCTCATCGTGATTTCCCCTCCCGATCCCTCTCGATTCCCCACGGCCGACATTTACAGCCCCGAATATGGGAGGTCATATAAATTGCATGTCGAAATGAATCAGATTTCTCGCGCACGACCACTCGCGCTCGCGGGGTATGCGCCGAAATTCGCCCACCACCTTCCCGCTCGCCCTTCGCTGATAGATCGATCTACGCGCGTCCCAGATTTCCCGTGAAAACGAATGTCGTCTTTAATGTCGTTGGATAAATCGATCAAGGCTCGTATAGCTATTTATTAATTTACAAGAGTCCTCGGCACATTTCACAAATCTCCGGCGAGTTATGACGTGCGTCGAGGTAACTAATTCATTTCGATGCACGGCACGAGAGAAAATGGCACGGCCTGTTTTCTCGCTTCGTCCTCTCGTCTTCATCCTCTTCTCTTCCCTTCTGTATTCCTAAAGCGCCGCGCTTTCCGTGATGTTCAAAATTTCCGGAAAGTATTATACGTGTAAAGATACGTGTCTTTGCGCGTGTGCAAGTGGAGGAGGGAGTCCAACCCTCTTGTTATTGCGTATGCAGGATACGTAGCTTCCTTAAAATATTCGCGTCTCTAAAAACGCAGGACGTCATCCCTCGTTAAGCGCTAGCGCCCCCGCGAGCGAATTTGGCCGGAACTTTCTTCCCTTTTTCTCAGCGACCTTCGACGATTCCAACATTCTCCCTTCGTTGGAGCAGCCGGAGATACGAATGACGATTCCGGAGCGTCTTATATACACAATCGCCGCCACGCACGATGGACACGCGACGCATCGCGAATGCCGCACGTGTTTAACATTTCGCTGCGCAAACTACGTCGCGCGAGGAGAGACCTCAAGGCGAGCCTATCCCGTCCCTGCATGCTAATGCGGCCATCAGTAATGGTGTTGCGGATGTATTACAGTCGCAATTATTATTCGCGTGCACATAAGCACGTCCCGATGGGCGGGCGGAAAAATCGTGAGCATTTCCATTACGGTTCTCCAGGCAAAAACGGCCTTGTCTCTGCGCGCGAGAGGCGCGCAGCGTTCTCCAGGCTCGCGAAGAACGACGGTGACGAATCCGGTGCGCGGTTCGCTTTTTCGGCGGATCATCCTGTGGACGATCGCGAGAAGAAAGTGAATCTCGCGCGAGTGAAAGTCCCGCAAAAATAAATCGTCCGCGGTGAATGACGAGAACGATTTTCGTCAATTAATCTCGTCATCGGCGCTGAAACTTTCGATATCGATGCCCGTGCGCGTTGAGAAAACTCGAGGGAACAGAAAGGGAACGTCGCGTTAATTCCTCGGGAATCAAGTTCGACGAATGAATCGACCTAAATAAATATTCCCGCGCTTCTTCCCTCGCTTCGGAAATTATTATCGCAGCCCGACGATCGGTTTTCGTTGCGGAGGCACGTTCCGAGGCACGTCCCTCGTTTTTCTCGCTTTTCCATAGCGGATTCGTTAACGCGGCGCCGCACGATTCTCGGGTGAAAAACGGTTTCTCGCTGATTAACTTCTGGTGAAACAGGCACCCGGGCACTCTTCAACCGAGTAACGGTACATGTCGCGCGACACATGTATGCGCGTTCATTCATGTGTTTCCGAGTCTCGGAAAACCAGGAGACGAAGCTGCCTAACGCGCACTTTCACCGGCGACACGAGCGCAACTACCATCGCCACGGCCTTTGAAATCGATAAAAATCACGCGATTGCCCGTTGCGATCGTAAGCGTAATTTACGCAAGCGTCGAGGTAACCGTATATGGAGATTAAATGGGGTAGCGTATGCGTGCCTAAATTAATGCCGCCGTGATTTAACGGCGCGCGAAGTGAACGACGAGAAAGTGGAAAATTAGTTAGAGTCGGGGACGAGGGGAGGTCATACGGCGAAATCATCTAATTCATTATATCTCGCTTTCATATTCCGTACGTTGAAAATCTCCGCGGAGAAAAGAGTGGAGAACATGGGAATCTTTTGCACACACGGATAGATCACAATAACATCACCCGAACGTGTGTCAAACGTTTTTTCAAGTTATGGAAAATCATTCCGCTATACTGAGAGAAAAATATAGTTACTTTTGGCCCCAACCATAATTTTCGAATATTTCTAACACGAAATATGATTAACTTAACTATATGCATCATTATCACCCAAAAAAAGCATTTTACAATGATTATTTATAATGATTTTTCTCATAATGTCATATTCTAAGCTTACTGTTTTACAGCAAACATACTCCTCTTTCAATGTAGTAAAAATTATCTTGTTTACACTAATTTTCTCTTGATTTCACAGGATTTCCTTTTGAGGCCAAAATAAGACTAAAATCCTCTTAGATTTAGAGGATTCCAGTCTCATCAAAATTATTTTTTTTTTTGGTGATGTGAACCATAATTATCATTAGAAATATTATAAAATTGAGGTCAAGAGTAACTATATTTTCTCTCAATGAACTAGATTGTGTTTTTTTTCCGTGGAACGTGCACGAGAATGAAAACCGATCGACGTATCAGTCGTGACAATGACGTCGAAGCGAAGGGAGATTGTTCGCAAGGTCGATTCATTCTTCGAATTTAATTTATCGATTGTAAAGGGTTGACGATGTTCCCTTCGCGTAAAAAGGGGCGACAACCGAGGCAGCCAAGAAATTCTCACGAATATTACGATATTCACGAGGGTGCGTAGGCGGAGTAAAAGAGTTACTGTTGCAGCGCTGCCGCTCTCACGGCACAATGATGGCAAATCATCGTGGCGTGTAATCAACGCACGTACATACATATTACACGATATCACGCTACGGCTTCACGTAACGCATCTTTGTAAATCGACTATATAAACTCTTTTTGTTTCCGAACAGATACTCGGTGCAGCTTTATCGAATCACGATATCAGGAATGGAAAGTCGTATGAATTCTTTCCCCCGAAGAGATTGGTTGGTTTTTTATTTGCATTCGACAAACAAGATTCGTAAAGGACGATCCCGAGGAGGAGGCTCTTCTCGGTTCGTGAATTAATAAACGGTCGCGCGATTTCTCATTTCTAATATCGTAATCCAATCTGGGTGCAATTAAATATTTAAGAAACCTTAAATTGACATAGCGATTGAACCTTTCACGATGTTTCGTTATAAATAAAATACGTGTCTCAAAGCGAGTCGAAGGATAAACCATATTTATGCGATGCTAAATGAAGATACGGACTTTACTCACGGTCGTTGAAAACGTTTATGATGTATTCACCTTGTTACATCATAGATGTATCGGAAAAGCGTGTAACGTTCAAGTACGTAACATTATATTGATATGCATGTGTAGAGGCAATTGGATGCCTTTTGCAAAATGTCACTTCGACTTCCTTCTCGCCCGCAGATAAGGAAAATATATTTTGCAACAGCTATTTTTGAAGAACGGAGAAATGAAATTCCAAGTCGAACTGAAAGTCAAAACATCGTTTTCTGGAGCGCGATATAATTGTGGTCCCGTTCTTTTGTCTCGCGACATGCGATCATATTGTGCAACGAGAGTTCCAAAAATGTAAAGATTAGTCGGCTTTTTTCCGCTCGTGAATACGTCCCATTGTGGAATTAAAATTATTCCGTGTCGCATTTAAATTTTAGATTTCTATTCTACCTGCTCCTGTCGCGTGTCGCAGCGGGCGATAAGTATCAGTCAACGTAGTGGAAAATATCTCCATTTGTCGTTATCCACGGGCGTATCGTGTTTATTTTCATACATCCATCGTATCTTTTCGTAATAATCGCTCGTGTTTCATGTAATTGTCGATCCGGACGATTGAAGTCTATCGGGGTGAAAAAGGGCGACGTGGAACGAACGAATAAGCGCGGGCAAGATACTCGGCAGCTTCGATTATCCGATATAATAGCTTCCTGATTATTCCACGTGTCGCTCGGTTGATTTCCGTCGTGCACGAGCTGTAGTGAGAATTGCGCACATTCACAGACTGATTAAACCGACCGTAGAGAGACATTTTCGTCTGTAAAAGATAGGAATAAATCATTTAGAAAATTAAAAATTTGAAATATATTCTGGAATAAGAATAGAAATAAAATTTCAAATAATTTTTTCACTTCTTTAATCCCATTAGAAATTTTCAATGCTCCATTCTGCCGTGTCTTAAATAAAAAATCTACTACACAATTTTTTTTATGCAGATTGCAAATTCTCCTCAGCATTTTAATTCTTTTCCCCGAACTAATTATTTGCACTCCCAAAGCAGAACATAAAAGCATAATTAATAATAAAAATTTAAGTACACTTAAAGAAAAATACAATTACTTTTGGACCCAACCAAACAATTTTATAATATTTCTAACGATAATTATGGTTAATGATGCATATAATTAAGTTAATCACATTCATAGATAGAAATATAAAATTGTAGTTGAATCCAAAAGTAACTATGTTTCTCTCTCAGTGTATCAATTTTGAATATACTCTTATTTGCATTACACATCTTATTGTAGTACTCACAATTCAACAATCCATGTAAACACTGGCCTTGGAATTTAATAAAAAAAAGCTTAGAAATAAGTCAGGCAATTTTCGTAATATCATTGTAATCCCAAGGGAAATAATAAAGTATACAATACAATACGAGATACGATGTACCGTTTAGAATATAACATCGGGCGACGATCCGATCGAAAACTGTCCCCCCTCATTCGTTCCGCGTCGCACACACACGACATTATTTCCTTCTCACAGGGTAACGCGTAATGCTTTACGGAATATCCCCGGCCGTAATTTCGTCGCGCTCGCCGCGGATAATTATCATCCGCTAGAGATTGTCATGCTTTCTCTCTCGTCGGCAGGCATTCCCGCGATTTTATTTCTCGTTCCTCCGTGACGCAGCGCCGCGGGACGTCGCGCGTGGCGCACGAAAGCTCCTTCGGAGATCAGATAATGAGAATGCAGCGCCGAGGGAGCAGATGCATCCCGCGTGCAAGCAGGTGCAACGGGAATGACGTTGAGAAAAAAAAAAGGAAGAAAATATGTGTGTGTGTGTGTGTGTGTGTGTGTGTGTGTGTGTGTGTGAGAGAGGGGAGAGAGAAATATTAAAAAGGCGCGGGGCAGTCTCGACGGTCGGAATGCGGTTTTTTACACGGCTGCGAGATGGGGGAGAGGAGACGGCCGTTTAAAGGAACGGGAAGGCATGATCGAAGACAGTCGTAATCCCTTTCCCTTCCGTCTCGTCTTCCCGCTTTCGCACGCGTTCCCCCTCCCCGCCGAATTGCGCGCATTGCGTCGAGAATGAGATAAATCGCCAAAGTCGAAGTAAGCGAAACATCTGTCGAACGGCTTTTTCGAGACCTTTAAAAAAAAAAAGAGGCCCTCGCTGGAACAGGTCCGCTCTTCGCAGAAAAAAGATAATGATATTCGGACACGTAACTCGATTCCAGGTGTCTTATTACGTAACGTCAGACGCACTTTCTTCGAGCGTGCCTCTAAATATCAACGTGACGCAAAAGAAGAACTCTGTGTAAGCTTGAACGACAGGTAATGAGGAAGAAACGGGAAATTCATGACCACAAATTGCCCTGGTCGTCGAAGGGGTGAGGCACGTTGAACGAGAGCTGTGCTTATATTCGCTCGGGGGAAAGACACAGATGATCGAGAGCCGAAAGTACCCGGATTCCAATAGCGCTTCTTATACGCGCTATCGATTCTTCAGGCGTTTCTTTGAAGCAAAGTTCACCTGCCTCACTCGCAAAGCGAGCCAAACAACTACCGGCAGAGGATTCCGGTTTACCTATCAAAGCTTTGAATACACTCGATTTAATACAGTCGATTATTTTTCATCCACGAATAGATAAGCTTTGCCCACCGTCTCTCATTAATCTCTCATTCGGATCTATCGAGGCTGACACATCTCGACGTATGCTTTGAGAAATCTAAACTGTCGGAGAGACTTGTTCACTTGACTCCCCGCTAATCAATCATTTTGTTTTCCTCAGTTCTGTCCAGAATCGCTACGCGGAGCGAAGGAGACTCCAGAAGCCCCAGGGAAGATAATTAAAAGCAGAGGGTGTGCGAGGGCGGTGGGGGTTAATAGACGTACTTTTGTCTCGAGCGCCGTAGTAGCAACGCGAAAGTTTTGTCGCGATATAATCGACTACGCGGGGGTATATAATCGGGGGATATAATCGACCATTAGACGACGTAGGAGTGGGAAAAAAAAAAGAGAGATGCGACGGACGAGCGCGCGGTCAATGGACAATGGAGAAAGAAAAGCGACTTATGTGGTGGGCCGCGTTACCATAACGACAGGTGTGCGGTGTGCCTCGCCATACCATTCCCTCGATGCCATTGCCCCCGAGGTGCATTACGCGTCTCTCTCTTTCTCTCCTTCTTCCCCTCTCTCTTTTTCTCCCCCGCGCGCAGCGGGGGGTGATTTGGATTGTGTGAGACTTCTATTAGGGTGGCCGCCGTTGCGCGGAACACCGTAGAAGGGTACGAACGGATGAGTTCGCCTCGTTCGCACGGCTGCATTTATGGTCGCGCCGTCGCCACAAACGGACATTTTTGCTACCTGTGTTCTCCACTTAGCGCCGAATGTGGACGGACAGGTGCCCCTCGTTGCGCAGTTTTTTTTTTTTCTCGGATCTTTGGCCCGGATTTTCCCGTTACAAAAACGTCAGGTGGAACCGGAAGCTTTTTTGGAGCGATAAGAGTTTGCTGGAAGAAACAAATAGATCAAATTGTATCCCAGATTTTACGCTGAATTGTATCAGCTGATTTCGAACTTTGCTTCAAATCACAAGAATATTATTAAGAGACCTCGTTAATCTAAATATTTTGGCATGACGTGATTGTCGATTCGAAAATTTCAAAGCTATAGTGTAACTTAATATATACGACACGTGTTATTGATTTTTTGCTCTCTAAAAGTGAATCAATAAAACTCACTGTCCTGTGAATTTTTCAGTGGTATACTTAACACTGACAATCAGTGTTAATCGCTGATTGACAGTAAGTTTCACTGATTCACTTTTAGAGAGTGCATTATTGCAATAAATATCACTACATCCCTCAGATCAAATTGGTACACTGTTAAAACGAATGTGTAAATATCATACACTTTTTAAAAATTCACACACTCATAGATGTCTTAAAACGGGGGACGCATCACACGCAAAAAGTGTGTGATATTCGTTTTAACAGTGTAAAATGCCCATCACGGATTGTAATCTGTAAAGATCCAGATTCGTACTCTGAAGTGATATTTTTGGCAAAGTTCTTTAAAGTGAGGTTTATCAACCAGTTAAAAGTTACATCAATTATCAATTTAAATATGTAGCTTTACTGTTCCAACGAAAAACTGTGTTTCAAAACCAACAAATAGTAGACGTGGTTTCCTAAGTTGAAAAAAGTATACAAAATTTACACAAACGTTATTATTATTCCATCAATTTTAAGCCATCAAGATTCAACTCGAAGATAGCATCTTCTCTATTTAATTGTAACACTCATTTCTTTTTTATTTTACGCTGAGCCTCTTAAGCGCTCGTCAAACGAAGTTCTGAGTTACGGCGCGTGTAAATATTTAAGCACAGTGAGGTCGACCCGAAAACGCTTGAGCGTGGATCTAACGACTGTCAAAGCTTGCCCGGGACGTGCAAATAATAGAAGCGAAAGAATGAAAAATGAAGCGAGGCGACGTTGTCGCGCGCGGCGCGGTGGGCGGCCTCGCTAAGGCGCTAACCGATCGATATAACCGATTTATCGCGATAAAATGGATTTCCGGACGGCGGAGGAGACTACAATTGAATTATCCTGAAGTCCGAGGCACTCCTTGGACACGTCCGCGCCGGAACACATCGACAGGTGCGCGTCAAACCGGTTCGAAGTCATATAGTCATTGTGGCATGCACAATGTGTAATTGGAACTGTTTTGACAGGAGCAATCTCTCTCTTTCTCCCTCTCCCTTTTCTGCCACTTCTCCCTTTTCCTCTCTCCTCTCTCTCTCTCTCTCTGTCTGGTTACAGCTTAGATTGCGTCAGAATAGACTGTTTCCGTTCAACTAATAACCGCTAATAACCGGGTTTTGACCTCTTCCGAGCATTGATGCTCATGGCTTAAGTGTAATTACTGCGGAAAATATTAGGATATTTCGCGCGGACAGTACACGCAAATGCAGACGTATACATACATATGTTTTTTTGCTTGGAATACTTTCAACTCTAGGAATTAAATGGCACATTTGCATCTAGACTGAAATACATATTATAAAATATAATAACGATTATAATATATATAATTATATATGTATAACATTATTTTTAATTTGAAATGCTTCTAACTCTAAAGAGTTAAGTGGCATTTTCATCTAGAGTTTAAACACATGTACATTATAAAAATACCTATGATATAATAATTACATATATACATATATACACTGAAAAAAAAATTCTAGTTAAAAATGGATAAATCAGAAAATCTTGTAGGATTAATCAGATATTCTGGTTATTATAAATAGATATTTATAAAATATTGAGTTTTAATTATAATAACCAGATAATTTCTATTATATTGAATTTTTATTGATTGATTTCTATTACATTTTTATTGATCAAATTTCTGGTTATTAGAGTAGAAATTCTGGTTATTATAAATAGAACTGAATATTTTATAATTTCTAAAGTATTGAGTTCTATTTATAACAATCAGAATTTCTATTGTAATAACCAAAATATTTGATCACGCCTACAAGATTTTCCGATACGTCCGTTTTTAACCAGAATTCTCTTTTCAGTACATAATATACATAAATATACATATAGAGCATCTGCGTGTGTGGCTGCAAAATTATGTTTCAGGTCAATTACGCGTCACATGACGTTTCCACTTTACAAGCTGATGACGCGCCCTACAATGTTTACGTTTCGGCTTACGCAGAGCAGGTTCAACTTACGAAACGGGAGAGCGCGAGTCATTCCCGCTTGCCACAGTGGGCAGATCCGCATGGACAGATCCACTTTTGTCCCACCTCGCTCGCTCTCGCGCCGTCGACGACACGGGATACATTTGACCGTCCGCAATGTCGATTTAAACGCATGAACGTGATCCTGCGCGATAAAATCCAAGTCTGATCTCCGTCGGAGCCGAGTGATTCTCGCCTCTCGGGATGTTCTCTTTCGAAAAAGATTTCGCGCACCAACGATGCCGCATGACGCAGCCGACGACTTACATGGCGGACTCACTTACGTCGCGATTAAGCAATTGTCTCGTTACCCAGCGAGTGAATCAATTGCCCGCGAACGCTTCTGCAAAGTCGGTTTTACTGCGGAACTTTTATGATTCGCGTTGCGCGCGCGCGCGCGCGCCTTCTTTTTTCTTCCTCGACCTTTCCAGAGTATTTCTCAGCTAGAATAAAAATTATAATATCATATTGATGTCAAAATAACGCTAAAGCAGCGATAGAGTGAGATAATAATAACATTTTAGAGTCATTTTGATGCACTGAAAAAAATTCGAGTTAAAAATGGACGAATCAGAAAAATCTTGTAGAACTGCTCAAATATTCTGGTTATTATAAGTTACATAATATTGAGTTCTATTATAATAACCAGAATTTCTATTATACGAACCAGAATATTCGATCACGCCTACAAGACTTTCCGATTCGTCTGTCTTTAACCTGAATTTCTTTCAGTGTGTCACTTTGACATCTCGTGATTTCTACCTGAATTTAGCGGTTGATTTATTTCGCGCGTCAGAAGGGAAGCGTCAATCGCGTGGAATCGCGTTGCGGTTTAGCGACAGTCAACGAGATCAAGTTCGGGTGTTGCTTGTCAAAGGTTCTCGCGAATATTCGGATAACACCTCGCCCTATTCGCGATTTTTAAACCACCTACGTTTTAACACGAGCAAATCTCCCTTCGTACCGTCTCTCTCCTCCTTCGTCAATCGATTCGAGCGAATTAATTTTAACGCAGGTCGCGTTAATCGGTTTACGCGCGCTGCGCAGTATACTCGGATTTTTTTCCCTCCGCGGGATGAACGCGAGAAAAACAAAGGTTCTCTCGAGCGCGCCGTGGGTAAAGCTCGCCGATGACGGGCGAGCTTGATCGCGGCGGACCTCGGTGCACCTCGACCCAGGTCCCAGGTCCCAGGGCCCGGGGCCCGGGGCGCGGCGGTTGCTAGGTCGAGCGGCCTCGTCCACAGGTAGTAGGTACAGCAGGACAGCAACAAGTGGTGCGAGGCATTAATTGCGTACGAGCAGCGGTCGCTTGAGGAGTCGTGATTGCGCGGAAGTATCAATTTCGAAGGGGGAGGCCCCACGGCGGAGAGCGCGCTCATTCGTGTCGCCGATTCGCGCGACCTTCGCGCGGCGACGCGAAGCGCGGGAGCGAGAGAGTTTCCCGGGATCGAAACACCTCACGTCGGTCCTCCCCCCCTCTCTCTCTCTCTCTCTCTCTCTCTCTCTCTCTCTCTCTCTCTCTCTCGCGAGCGTTTCGAATATTGAGAATTTTCGAGAAATCGGCGAGAAATAACAGACGGCCTCGCGGGTGGTCGGGACTGATTGATCGATTCGCGTTCTCGCGTTTTCGCCGGACCCCTCGATTCCGCCTCGTCGCGAATTAGAGTTTCGTAACTCCTCCGATTTTCTCCACTTTCTATTTCACGGGGCCCCGTCGGCTCGCCGCGACCCTCCGACACCGCGAGCGGGTAACGGCGGGGAAGGGAAAGACGGAACAGGAACGTCGAGATGCGCATCTCGCGCATCTCGCGAAACGGCCGCGCGCGAGAGTGAGAGGCTCCCGCTTCTTTCGAGGCGCAAAGTCCGTCGTCGACGGATCCGCTAACGAGTTCGCCCGCGAATTTGGACCTCGGCTTCGCCAGAGGCGGCCAGGGGAGGGAGGGG
>VBVR01001992.1:0-25741 GCA_011638315.1 Tetramorium parvispinum
ATCTAATTCTAAATAAATATGTGTTTATATTAAATAAATAAATCATTGGCAGTATATAAATAAATATTTTTTTGGATCTAAATTTTTTTTTCTCAGTGTGAATATTGAGTAGGACCAGTAGCAATCCGTAAAAGAGTTTACAGTGTATATGTTTTGACTAAAAAAATGCTATTTGCCTGGTAGGCAGATAGAATATGTCTAGTCAAAAATGATTTTTCTATAATAACCTATTTGCCTATGACACGTACATAAATTAAATTTGTGCGGTATATAAATTCTCATATTTCCGCGATATTTTGCCCGTTGCCTGATATTTTGCGGCGTCCGACTCGTTAGCTGTTTTCGACGGCGCGATAAAGTGAATCGTCATTTAAGTTTCTTCCCATTAAGTCCAAGTAAGAAAAGCCTTCCGATCTGGCGACGCGTGCCTATGGCTCCTTCCTGGCAGCTTCCCAAACTTATTAATTTACTCGACTTTCGGGGAGGAGGTTTTCGCTCCGCCGACTCGTGCTGTTAATTCTAGCGAACTTCCTGTAGCCTTTGCCGGCGTTGACTACGGCTGAAAGACACGCGCGAATCGTCGGTAAATCTGATTATGTATCATCGATCGCGGAATTTCTTCCATGTCGTAACGAGCTTTTAATTTGGCGTGCGATTGCAATACAGATATCTCGAGAATTCGGTATGTTCGCTAACTCGGTATGTTTTAACAGTAAACCGGACGGTTGCACGAGCAAATGATAATTAACTCAATATAGCCGCTAATGAATGTAACAAAGTGATAATCCATTCGATTCGTAGTAATTCAGAATGCACTAGTCGCTATTAATTTTATGCGGAATGCTCTCTCGCGTGTTTAGTTTCCATATAACTCCACTTCATCTTGTCTGAGTTCGTTAAAAAATATGAAATAACTAAGCTTGAAAATATTAGACAACGATGATGTAAATCAATTCAATAAAAACAGCCATAAACACACACGCGGATAATTCAATTTCACGCAGAAATAGCAAATATATACACGGATGAGATGAGAATTGAATATCGAAGCTTTAGAGTTTCGTTTAAGCGGCAAAGCTGATAAGCTTGCAAGCTGCGGTGCAAGTATTAGAGCGGTCGGAATTATGTTCCATAATTCCTTCGCTATCGTCGGATAGGCGCTTCCTGCGAAGATTAAATTTCAAAATAAAAGGCGAACGTAAGATCGGCGATCGTCAAGAAAACTTGTAGAGCGCCGACAAAGATCAGGGATCTCTCGGATAATGATGTCAAGCGCGTTTTATTAATCGCACGTACTTGGATTTTTCCTTCATTTTCCCGGGCTATCGTCTCTCTCAGGAAATGCTGGTAGTAGGTCGAACAAAAAAAGAGATTTGAGAGCGGCAGTCCTGTTTGTCCAGAGTCCTCGCGAACCGATAATTATCCCGGACGCCTGACGCGGGAAAAATCGACGACGCTTTCGGTCGTTGCTTTCAGCGTTGCTGCTTGCAGCGCGAAAAACATTTTCCACGAATTTTCCGCGTCCTTTCGATTATAGCGCACACAGAGAAACGTTCACGAATGTGTGCAGCTTTTTAGCGCTGCATCCTCTCATTAGTAAGAATTACAATTAGGACCGAGTTTTTTACATTGATTTATTTTAATCGTTGATTTTACCTTCTTCTCCTATCTAGACTTTTTGTCTTTAAAAAGAAACATTTACGAATTATAATCAAAAATATCTGAGAGGAAATTAACCATCTATTTCGTTGACGAAATAATTAATGAGGAGAGATTTCACCATTGATGAATTAAATATTCAAATGCCATATTATCGATAAAAAAATATAATATTACCGAATACTACGTCATGTATGTATCTAACGATCGCGCGGAAACGCAATTGCATTCGTTGTTGCAGTATCACAACGAATATATGCGCTATTTTTCACAGCTGTTTTTTGGACGCTGTGACGATAGGGAGATATTTGTTACACTGACTAAAAGCCTCCTAACCAAACCGGGGATCCAGTTTACATTTATATTTTTTAGTTTGTGGTGTACCCTAAATATCATATGATGCAACAGACTGTAAAAATAGTGCAAAACTTGTATTTCGCAAAAGACAACAAAAAGATTTCGGTTTTACGGATGAGATGAGTAACGATATTATTGTCATGATTATGTAAATAATAAACTGTAGAAATAATATACTCCAAAATACGAGTATGAAACAAATGATGATTATAGATACACGAAATGCTACAATATATTTAACAAGCATACAGTTATCAATTACAATGACTTTTAGCAGTATCAGCAGATATTAATTATTAATAAAACTAAATAATACTAAATCAATATTCCTTTTCGATATTGACGTTGCGTTTCGAGAGATGCGAATAAAGAATTCTTTCTATTCGTTCGCCGTTTAATAGATCCTTTCCAACTGCAAATAATATAATTGGAGCGCAAACGTTTCGAGGCGGGTGCTTAGTTCGTCGGCATTTTTAATTAATTTCGCGCGGTTAATTTCCGCGAAGTGAAATATCTTCGCGCTTCTGATAAATGATATAATGCAGCGCGGCGCGGTGGCCAATGAGATGGATTCGGCAAGGAAATGAGAGATGTGGAGAGAGGCGGGAGATGCGGCAGCCTTGTACGGACGTGTTCATCGGCCAGTGAAATGCACCAGCCACTAGCATGTGGTCATTAGCACGGACGGCTGGGCGGAAATCTATAGACGTTCAGTTTCCACCAGCAGACTCGTTGTCTTCACGCCTCTTACGCATACTCGCGTTAATTACCCGCTTCTATCCTTTCTACCGTCTGCTATCACTGCCCCTCTCGTCCTCTCCTTCCTCTTCTCTCCCTTTTTCTCTCGCATTGCGTTGCGCATTGCTCTAGGTAGCATTCAGATTGCGGCTAAAGAGTCTTTGCACATAAACGAGCAATCTCCAGATAATATTAAAATATATTGCTATTCATTGTTTTTATAAACGCTTGAAATACGATTGAGACGCGTAACCTAAATATTACTTATTTGAGATCTGATATATGTTGTCAGAAATAATATAGAAACATTTTAAATCACATATTTCACTTATTTTGCTTGGCACACAAAAATGTTTTGTTTTATATAAAATATATCCAAAATCATGATGCAACCGATAACAAAAATAATTTCTTCTATAAAAATAAGTGGAAAATGCCAAATAAAATGTATCATTTCGAATTGTATTCGTGCATGTGAATATACTTTTATTTATACAAAAATGTTTTTCTACGATTATAAAAATATTTGTTATATGTTTCATTTTATTTAGCAATTTTATTTTCATTAAACAATTTTTTTTACAAAATTCCACAAAAGAACTTAGTATTATACTGACAATTGTAATATCGACGTTTGTAATGTCGACATTTTAATTCTAGAGTGTAAGTCAATAATAATATCTCTATACAGAAATATTCCTCCTAATCGATCTACAGATATCGGACGTTATCAAATCGATAACGATAATGTACGGTAACAGGATATATCGAAGATGTCCGAACGTAATAGTACTCACACGGGTTCCTTCGTCGCTTCCTCGTCGATCTCGTTGATGCTGAGAAACGCTTTGGTCCACCCGATCGAACCACCGTGTCTCGCGTATAATCACGTTAATTAGTTACCCGCCATATCACCTTGCCTAGCTCAACGTAGCAAGTGATATCTCTTGGTTGGATACGAGCGGTTGCCAATCTCGATCCTAAATTTCGAGGAGAATATCGTGGAACGACTATATTCATATTTAAAGCACATATAAGAGTAATACTTATCGGAAAATATTGATAAAAATAGATATTTAAAAAATTGTTATATTATTTCTAAAAATAGATATTCATAGCATTTTCCTACTAATTTATTTAGTTTACTAATAATAGAGAGATATTTTTCTATGATATCGACATAATTAATTTCTAAATTAATAAATCCTAAAAAATTTATCATGATTGTTTTATAATTTTCATTAATTTATATAATCTCCATCTTGGTTCACTATTAAATATTAATAATAAGACGTACACATTTGTATGTTGTTTATCTTTTACATTATATTTTTTCTCTCCTATTTCTATTAAAACGCTTATTATTGTTTTGTTGATTATTTTTTCTTCTCTATTTTTAATGTCTTTAAAAGCGGTGCACATTGCACGTTAACAGCTGCGACAAAATGCGAGTAAAAGAGTTTAATCCGATAAAGTGACATGTAATGCGCGACCATGCAATCTTGTCGCGTTTTGTAACGAAATGCATCAACGATTTATTCGCCTGTTCGTTTAACGAACAGAATCAAAGCGAAAATGCTGTTGTTGAGCCTTGGTATCGTTATATCGATTACTCATACGGTATGTGTGGGAGTATTCGACACAGCGGATGTCAACTTGTAGTATAAATTTAGAAGAGGAGTATCGGAGTTCAAAGCATTTATACCCTTTAATTTGATATCTCTGTTATGTCTCCCTATAACTAGTATTCGCCGAATGCTGTTTGCTAGATAACGAAACCGGCTATCGATTTGTTTCGCAGGGGGTAAAAAGGCCACGGGTATCATTATCAATGAGGCAATGAGACACCCTCCGCGCGGCGGAAACAACGAAGATTACAATTTCACAAAACGTAACGCGAACCGCGTATGTACGGCTAAAAGCCGTAACGGACAAAAATTTCTATTTTTAATAACATCCATTACGACATACATGTAATCATCGCAGATGTAAAAAGAAAACTTTAACAATATAGATATGTGCATTTCCTTCCCGCGATGTTTTGAAATATCACAAATAGTGACGGAATTAAGTATCTTGCAAGTAGATTCGATCTGCTGGCATAGTTTAGAGTTTCGAACTCTCTATGATTACTTCGAAAAATAAAAGCAATATACTTCAAGTATACTTGAATCTGCACGAAATTGGCTCAAACTCTGTACGAGCATCTCGAAAAACACAAGAGTGCTTCCAAATAAACTAGAATCTGGATCAAATATGTTCGAATCTTTTAGTATTTTATTTAAGTATTTTATTAAAAATTTAATGCTTGAGACATAATGTGTGTGTGTATATATACACACAAATATCTCTATTATAATTTCATATTACAATTTCATGCTAACTTATATATTATAATAACATAACATATTTGAATATTACTTGTAAAAGATTCGATTCTTTACGATAGAAACTACTTATAAGTACATTTTCTGAAATAAATGAAAAAAAATATAGTTTAATTTTATGAACAATGTCGTCTTGGTCGCTACGAAAAGATGGAAAATAACAGATAATTCTATGATATAGATTATAGTTAATTATTCGATCGATTCTGATTATCGATTTGTGCGATATACAGACGAAACGGACCGCGACGAATAATCGAGTCGACACGACGCGTTAACGTCGCGAGAAATTAAACAAATTGACTGATAGCGCCCCGCTGTATTTAATGCTGGTAGGATAATTTAACTGCGAACGCAGATATATTTGGTAATCCCGGTCGCGTCATTATGCCGTTATTAATTCCACGCGCGCGTTATCGTAACACGTCACGATGCGTCGCAAACTCATCAAATCAACATGACAGATTTTTAAAGCAAAAGATGAGATTTGAGAATACGTGTAAGCTACTTTCGATTCGTGCAGTTTTATCAGTCAGTAACAGCAAAGAATATTAAAATGAGATATCTATTGCGAGTAAACCACAAATCTACTAATCTACAAATTATAACTTAAATAAATATTATTTAAGTTTCCCAGCAAGAAACCTTTTACATCTGCTATTAAAGATCTTTTTTTTATTTATTGTACAAAGATCGTAGAACTCCGTATCTATAGACTCGGTTTCTGCGGTTTCAGTTATCCGCGGTTTACTGTAGCCCGAAAACATGAAATACCTAGTAAAGTCAATAGCTCACAATATGCTAAGATTTTTTAAGAAATAAATATAAAACTGTAATGTAAAAGTGTATTTAAATTATGTGTGCATACAAGATATTTTTCATTGCTCCATCGTCCCTTGAGAGTTAAATTAAAACATTAGAATCCTAGTTATTCGAGAGAGCCTATGATAATGCGCAATATATTTTATTATTATTTAATGCTGGTAGTGTCTTATTGTGCATAATAAATGTATGTAAATGAAAAATGGCTTTTATATACGATTCGCTATTATCCGCGATAAATTATATTAAATCTTGAAACGTATCGCCCGCGAATACAGAGAAACCACTGTGCATTTATGTTCGAATATAATTACGTAAGAGAAGGAAAAAAATATCAAATATATGGCAGGGATAAAAAGGGAATATTATTGATAGCGCTTCGACAGGTCTCGTCGATCCACGCACAATTTTTCCAATTTTTTATTTCGACTCATTGCTCACGGCGTCGATCGCCAGTCGAGATGGCGCATAATAAATAATCGTATCTGTCGTATTCATCTATCTATCCGGGAAAAGAGGGACAGGGGGGCGATAAACAACAGCTGTAGCATCGCCGGCTGTCAATCATTCGCGATGTACGCGAAAGTGCGGAATTTATGTCCCGTCGTTTTTGAACGCCGATCGCTCGTCCGTACACGTTTCATTATCCGTCCCCGAGAGCTTTTCGTCCGATTGGAAAAGACGTGCGATGCGAGTCATTGGATCCCGACACCATCAACGACCTCCCAATGGGAATTTACGAGCGTTTCGCCATGCTCTACCACACTATAGGCCCCAATTGCTTTGGCGAATTCAAATGGATACGTTAATTACTCCGTTTTTTTTTTCCTACGCACGCTAACATCCTGTGTAACGATATGACTCAATTTGTAATTACACTTTACCTCCCCCTCCTGCCTATTGTCGACAACAGCTAATTAGCATTTCGTAACCATTCGTCATAAATACTTTTCCTAGTTGGTCTAATTTAATTAATTACGAATCTATTTATGTAACTCTGATGGGAAAATAAAAGCCGACGTTTCACTGATAGTCTGAAGTTGATTTCGTCGATCTAGTGAATAAAACGAAAAAATGCTCCATTTAAAGATCAGAAGAAATATATTAAATGAGTTTCTAAGCCTGTCACGATCCTTCGTTATAGCCACGAATCTCCGATACTGCACGACTGATTCTCGATTACGCGTCGCAATCGATTTAGCAAGGAGATTGTGCTTTTCGCTCCTTGATAATCGATACCACCGACGGGAAAAGGTATTTACAGCGTTTTCCTGAAAACAGTTTCGGATATTTCGGCGAGATAAACGTCGCGCGACCGAAACTCAAATGAAGCTCAGACTTTCCCGGCCGCTATCGCGTAGATTATCATTAACAGCAACGGGGTTGCGGCGGTGGCGGCAGCCTCGCGGCGGTTCTCACTAATAGAAATCGATTAACGCGGCTCGAGGAAGGTGACGTTTCTCTCTCCTGCCGTGCGACGCGACGCTAAATTTTCGGCGAGACGGAAAAATCGGATTAACGCAAGCGGCGGCGGGCTTCCCTTCATGGTGAAGCGGGATTGTCGTTAATGACAGATTTTCAGTTTCTGCCCTAAGCGAAATACATAGAAGGGGATTATTACCATTATTTCGGGATTATTATTATTATTATTTACAGGTGTTAATATTGTCGAACGTTACAGAAAGTAAATAATTACAAATTCGTAATGCTGTGGCACTGTAATAATGGAGAAGTTCAGAGAGAGCATTTCTGTTGTGTAAATTTGATCTGTTAAATATAAAATAGTGACATTTCAAAAGAATTGTTTACACAAGCACAAAATACGATCGTATGCTGAGTTATAAAAATAAATTATAATTGTTTAAACTGTTTAATTAAATATAATTTATATTAATTAATTTAAGAATTTAAGAAGAGGATTGTCTTTTTTTGTAATTATAATGCAATATGAATATACGCCAATGTAAAGTCTATATGTAAAACTCTGTAAATCAGATAAAATCTATATAAAAAAGAATATCACAAAAAATACAATAAAATGTAAAAATGAATATTCTTCGTTTACATTTATTTCTATCTTTTATTTTGAGAGAGAGAGAGAGAAAGAGAGAGAACAATTGTGAAATCAAAATTATCTTTACGTTCCTTTTTTCATATAACTGGGTCAACATATTCGTATCATCTTTTTTTATTCTTTTTCTCATATGCTATAATTTGATTAATACTTTTTATTAAACAATCTAGATTATAATTGGCTGGTTTGATAAAAGTCACTTTTTTGGAACTTTGAATACTTGTAATGTTCAATAAAGTTATAAATTTTCAAAATCGTGGGATTAATTATATCATAATACATTTAGTAATACAGTAATTAATAGATGTTTTAGATCTCGGCATATTTCCTAAGCAGGAAACATACAAAGATAAAAAATATTATATAATTTTATACAGAAGCGCTTCAAAGATTTTGGTTTATTTGGCATCACATTTTTTTTGTCTATACTTCAAGGCACAAATAGATAATTTGACATTAATATATCGAAATGTGGAACAGTGCAGACGGTTATTCTGAAAAATAAAATAAACCCAAAATATTTGTTTGCATTTCATTGCGTTTTTCATAATGTTCATTCCAAATGCGCTTTCATGCACTTACAATCTTTATCATTTATTTGTATTTCTTATCAATTTTAATACCTATTTTTTATTTTATAATTTTTATTAACACTTTATAATTATTTGTTTTACACATATAAAAAATATTTTGATGTATTTTTATCTTTAGCTTTAATAATAAGATCATAAGATTTAATAATAACTGTAATTAGAAAAAAACTTTTGTTGGAGATTTGCGTTATCGCAGATGCATTGTTTACTAATCCACGCAAAAGGATGCTTATTTAACTTCTTTCTTTGGATATGTAAATCATATCTAAAACTCATTTAATATATCTCAAAATATGAGAGAAACATCTACCTTTTTAAACAAATATTAAATAATTTGATATTTATGATATTTTGAAGAGAATTCTTCTCAAGAAGAATCGCTATGTATTCAAGAAAACCATAATTTATTCCTACATTATACTTATAGATACGATTACACACATACACAAATCGCATAAAATTTATATTCTTCCGACGTTTATACGCGAGGCTCCCGTAGCAGTCACCGATACTGTAGCGTTCCAAGACGACAGTTTGATAAACACTGATTACCGTCGAGCGAGAAGGCGCTAAGATAAAGCGCGGCTTCGTCGATTTCCTTTATCGGCCTAAATTGCGGTCGTTATCGAAAAGAATTCCAGCACCGTCGCCTCTTATTTCTCAACGGTACGACGCGGCACGTCGCGACGCTTTTCCGCCGGGATACGACCGCGGGACGTCCGCCGTGAAAAATGCACCTCGTCCGATTTGTCCGCTCGCAGTAATCTGGTCTCGTTGCGATTTTAATCCGAAATAATCCGTCCTCGTTGTGATTTTAATACCGGTCGCCTGCGGCTGCTTGGTTTGTCCACGAAAGGGTATATTTGTAAACGTCGATTGACAATTTCCGTCAATGTCAATAAAATAGTCTCATCTGGTGAGAGTTCGAGGTAAAAATATTCCGAATAAAAATCGCGTAGTGAGAATAAAATTTATTTTCCATTGTACACTTCGTATTTAAAAAAACTTCTGTACATTAGATTTTATAAATATTATATTCTGATATATGTCAAGAAAATAATTAAAAATTTATCAAAAAACCGCAAATTTGTTTATCATGTTTATGCATTTTATGCTTATTGTTTATTGTTTATGTACATATTTATCTTCATATTAGATGTTCTAATATCTTTTAAAATGCTTATTTTTTTAGCTCATAGTTTTTCTAAAATTGAAATATTTTTAAAAATTAATTAATAAACTAATTCTTGAATTTCTATGAAAATTTAAAACAGATACATACATAGGTATAATAAAATGTACATTAATTTTTAATTTTCCTAAAAATTCAAACATCATTGTATTAATATACATATACAGTATAAATACAATATAAATATACAAACAGTTAATGATCAGTAGTGATTAGTAACTAATAGCGAGTCACACTATTTAAAGCTAAGATTCGAGGAGATTCGTAGCGTGGCCGTAACAACTTAATCCAGCTGAGCGCTGACACATGAGCCTCTTAAACCTCAGCTCTAAAGAACTAAATCAGTTATTCCCATGGGCGTCACAAATAAGACCAGAGTTAAATATTAAGCATTCAATTAAAGGACAGCTTTCCTCACAACTAACACGAAATTTCTATGATATGTATCATATGTAGAAGCTAGAATTGAAAATCAGATATAATTCCGATAGTACATAACATGAATGTAAATTCCAATGCAGAAATACGAAAATAATTTTCACATTTATTCATGATAATGGAAATTCGTGATAATTGTCGTATTTTGATCGAAATTATACTGATTTGCAAGTTCCCGCGTAAAAGCGGCTGCACAAGCTAGCGGATTCTGCAAGCAGTCGGTCAGGACATTCTTGGTGCACGATAGCACAGTTTAATTAAATTAACGTTAGCCACCACATATCCTACGGGCGCTCATAGTTCCGTACAACTAATCGTTGGATTTAAGGTTCAATTACCGTAACCTGTCGGGAATTTCGAACGCAACGGGTTCCTCTTCTGTTGCTGGATGAGATCTTTCTTTTTTCCCCCGACGGGGAATAAACGCGTCCCCGCGGAAAAACAAGAATAGACGTGCAGAACGAGCTTCACGTTCTTTTACGGGTGCAGAAAGATGATTCGAAGATAGCTGAGATAGGATTAAAAGTAAAAAAGAACGTGAACGGTAAATACGGGATTTTTGCTCATTGTTAGC
Source organism: Tetramorium parvispinum (assembly GCA_011638315.1). Lineage (NCBI taxonomy): Eukaryota > Metazoa > Arthropoda > Insecta > Hymenoptera > Formicidae > Tetramorium > Tetramorium parvispinum. The sequence continues at coordinate 10,835 of VBVR01001992.1, forward strand.
ATTTTTGGCGAAAAAGAAAAGAAAAACTGCTCGAATTTGCATCGGGGTTTATATATGCAAATTCAAGACGGGTTTACATTCAGGATAGTAATGAGCTAAAAAAAAAAAGATTTGGCAGCATACGTTTCTCTATTTCCGGTGAAATTTCTATTTAATGTTGGTTAAATTGAAAAGAAAATCGTAAAGAAGAAAATTGAAATGAAGTTTACGATATTGGTTTCCTTGTAGCAATGGAAATACATGTAAAAATTTTCAATGCGAAGCCGCTCTTATCTCAGATATTTTCGCGAAAAACGTAACTTTAGACTCCGCTTACATTGCATCGCGTTGTCACGCGTGTGTGACATCATCGTACGCTTCGAAAGATAAGAAAGTTTCGATGGGATGCAAGTGAAAAGAAGTCCAGAGAGGAAACCGCATAGAGAGGATTCCCAGTCGATATCGGCATCCAATAAAGGGAATAGAGCGCAGCTGCCGTCCCATCGGCACGAGAATTTATATTTATATTTCAATCAAAGATAGCAATATGATTTAGAAGCAGAATGAAAGAGAGAGAGAGAGAGAGAGAGAGAGAGAGAAATTACAATAAATATAGGAATAAAATAATAAATATTTAAATAAATTTAGCAGTAGACATTATTTTTATTTATTAAATTCATTATGTAACTTTACACGTAAAAAGAGAATAATCAATAATAAAGTTGTAAAATTATATAACAACAATTATATAACTTTGTAACGCTGATGCTAAAACACAATAAACCTATTAATAATTTAATATATTATTATTAAAAAAGAACGTCAAAAATTTTTTTCAATGAAATATTTTTCACAGTTCGTCCTCTCCCCGTTTCACCCTCTGTATTGAATCACGGTTTATCTCTTTTCTTTCCAGTATTCATAATCCATTCTTATATTTAAGCCCGTCTTAAGTACAATCTTAAGATGTTGTAAACCAATTACAGAGCCATATTAGCATCTTAAGACGGTCTTGAAATAAGAATGAATGCCAGCCTTAGAAAGTGGATGCTCCTCAGAGAGATCTTTGTATAAAAAATTAAGAGATCGAGGAATATACACCGAGAATGTCGCCATAAAGACGATAACAAAGTCGCCATACAGTTGAACACCAAAATAGGAGACATCGCGAAAGCCCAGCGGATGAAACTCGCGACTGATACGCGAAGTGTAAACGGGACAGCGGCCAACAGTGGCAGAGAACAGAAAGCAGCTGGAATTGATGCGATTTATATTTATAGATTGAAATGTCTCCCTTCCCCTCCCATCCCATCCACAGTTTCTCTTTCTATCTCGTCTGTCCTCTCCCTTCGCATCCAGTTCCTCTTTCAGCTCAAACCATCTGGCTTTCTCTCCGCGCCTGGCGGTGGAAGGAACGGAAAAAGCGAACTGTCCATTCCGTTTGATCTCGCGATCGTGATATTTTTCCAGATTCTCCCCTTTTCGTCGAAGCTCCATCGTCCATTCGGCCGGCGGGAACAAAAAAAAGAAGCCCGTCCATCCGTCCGCACGCGGCTTTCCGTACGATTGTATCCGCGAAATCGCGATATACGGATGCCGGCTATTGTGCTGCTAGATATCCACTCGATATCGAAGGAAGTGAGAGGAACAGTCGCAAAAATTGCCCTTTACGCCACGAAGCAGCAAATCGACAGTTTCCGGTCTGCCATTCTGTCTCGCTTTTGAGAACCTTCGTTAAGAGCCATCAGATGTTACGATAAAACATGACGGCGATGATATTTTCCGATTAGACTTAAAAACTGTACGATGAAAATTCTTCAAAACTTCCTCTCGAATCGTTTTTTTATCATTTGTCTTATATTATTCTATTACTTATACATATGTATATTATGCTATTTTAGTTAGTGAATAATAAATTTCCTCAAATAGGACAGTTAGGACATCTCTTGTTGAAAAGAAAATAATACATAAAGTGTGTAATAAATATTAAAATTTTGATTTAAAATAGAGACATTGCTTTTCAATATAAGTGGAAGAGTTATCTAAATATTGTTTCTTCGCGGAGTTAACATAATTTATCATGGAATTTATTTCCTATGAATACTTGAAGAGAAGCAATACTGTATAATGTTCCGAATACACATTATATTAATAATTCGAGAAATCCGATTTTATATTCTGAAATCTTGCCCAAGTACGCTATTACGATCGGTTTGAGCATTGTACCAGAAGTTCCTCCACCGTGATATTTCAACGTGACAGAAACAGCGATAGCTCAGCTATAAAAATTGCGCTTTAGTCCACGAATTCGCGCGACTTGGCGTCCTCGGAACGTTTTCTGTGCGTCGTGTCGCCGGCGTTGAGAGCTTTTCTTTCGCCCTAAGAAACGGCTGGCGGTAAAATATATTGTAATAAATATCATCGGCGAGGTGTATGGCCGCGGATTTTACAAGTCGCGGTCTAAAATCCAGCTTGCGATTGAAAAATCCTGTGCTTTTCGCTGCCGCTGTAATATCGCGCGTTTTCTCTACTTTTCGTGATGTCGGAATGAAGCGCGAGAAAAATTTTCCCAAGTAATGCGACGTAAATTCTAAGGCAAATTCTTTTTCAGGAATTTCATAAATAATTGAGATTTTTTTTATTAGAGAATTTCAAACGGGAAAAGAACGAACAATGATCGCCTATTGATTGACGTAACATATTTGTGTACGCAAATTGTTTGTCTTTTGTGTTACCATTATTTGACATCATCTATATCGATTAGGCTTAACGAAGCCCAACAGGGATCAATCGGTGCGATCTGTCGATGGAAAAACGAGTTATCGTGGCCATGAAAATCCGTACCATACGTCAAATGGTCATTACTCGTTGACAGCGACGGGACGTGACGCCGCGCTGAATCAATACGTTACGTTCGAACCGTTGCACTTCATGTATCGAGGCGCAATAAATATCCGAGCGCGTGAAACACAGTGGCTATCACATTGTTCTGCGGGACGATTTCTCTTATTAACCTCCGAAGGCGCACTCTCATTAGAATACTAAAATCTCACGTATATAGGATCCTTTATCTCGATATAACACGTAAAATACAAGAAACATTCATGTCTCTATCAAGTCTAACGTCATCTTTATTTTTTCGATAATAAGCAGTAATATTTTACTGCAATGATCTACTTTTGTTCCCTACAAATTATTTTAGAAAAGCAGTGAATAATAAAAATTAATAAATTTAAGCTTTATGAGTTATTTTCGTATCTATTAAGGGGATCCTAAAGTGACGCTCGAACTTGATCGAGGTCGATAATACAGATCGGAATTCTAAGCTATAATATTATAAATTATCAAATTGGCTTTACAGAATACAAAATCCTTTTACAGAATTAAAGTACACATAAAAATGAACCATACGAGTATCGACTTCATATCAAAAATGAAAAAAAAATTAAAAATATTACCGACCGAAATCCGAGGCACATATGACTCGAAATTTTCGCACAGCTGACACTTTTTTTTGGCTTTATAGAATTAAGAAATTCTTGTACAGAATTAAAGTATGCACTCAAATAAAGGGGGCTAGATAGTTGTTTTGTGCATAGAAGCTCTAAAACTTTTATATGAAGCTAATGTATTCACAAGTTGACAATTCCAACCTCAATGTTTTGTAGGTAAATAGACATGTTTTTATACTTTTTTTTATTTTTAGCATGAATTATAGTCTAGCCCCCTCCGTTTGCGTAAATACTTTAATTCTGGAGAAGGATTTTTAATTCTATAAAACCAAAAAAAAGTGTCAGCTGTGCAAAAATTATTATATTTTTAACGATAAAACAGGACATTTTAGGATCTCCTTAACTGCTCGTAGACATCCTTTTTGCGGTATAGAATTGCCTAGTTATAAAATAACTCCATTTAATGATAACGAATATAGCAATCGGTGGTTGCTTCTTTGCACTTTCGGAAGCGTTCGACGAAATATTTGCTCACATGGACGAAAAAAAGCGAGTATCGCACAAAAGGCGATAATGCGAGTAAAACGACCGACGATAATTAACTCGATTAGCGTCGAAAGTAAAAATACTGCGGCAGCGTTTCGGCCGCACGCGGCTGCGGTAATTATCAGCGATAAATGGTAAAACTGCCCTACCGTTTCCACGGAAGCAACGGTGTCGCAGTAATTTTTCCCGGAGTATCGACACATTAAAAAAGGTCTCTTGTTCTCTACCGCTTACTTTTCACTGTCGCTTCTTCCTTTCTCTCTTTTCCCTCTCTATTATCTTTTTCCAGCAGATCTATCGGACATATGCGTATATCTATATGTTGCATTTTTAAAAGTTGAAAAGGAAGAAATAATATGATTTGAAAATTTATGAAATATGAATTTCGAATAAATTATCCTGGGAACTTTCCATGCTTTGTCTACTTTTATTTATTATACTTTTATCTACTTTTACTTTGACTAATCATAATTTTAATCTCAAAGATTAAAGAATTTTATTTTTTTCAAATTGATCGTTTATTTCATAAGTATAGCACCTACGATATAGTATTGGTAAAGTGCATCTCGCATTTTACACGTTTTACTTTATCTTCAAATTAGCTCTCTGTCCCTTTGTTCTCCATTTCTCTCGCCTGTCTCTCGAATCCTGTGACCTCATCCTTACTCGCACCGGAAACAGTTTCGACTTGGTGAAATTACACGCATCGCGGCGCAGCTTCACTTACTGTCGCACTGGCAACCGACCGATCGTAATTCAGGACAGAAGTGGAATCGGGAATCGAGGCGAAATCTCTCGAAAACCGGCCGCGGGAGGATCGGGTTCCACCGAATAGCCCCGATACGCGAGCGCGTTAATTTGCATTCGATCAAATTCGTCGTAATCAAATCGATTTCGGCGATTCAACCCGCATGGCCTTTACATTGACGCACACACCGAAAGTCCCTTCGTAATTACACCCGTATACGCATACATTCCTCTTCTCGTAACTCCGATTGGTATTTTAATTAATTATGCACGTATGTATCATCGGAGCGTGATCGGTGAATTTTGTCCGAATAGAGCGAATAGATCTGATTCTTTTCGCATTTCTAATATCACTATAGGCGATATATCTGATATGTCTGAAATTCGCAGTCTTCGGAAAAAATTAAAAATCTCGACAATGTACATGACATGAAAATTCTTGCACAAATTATTTTGAAAGATCGCGCGATCGCGTGAAATATTTCAAGCTCTACCACCAAAAGATCGACCAATAAACAGCTGCATGAAATATACATTTTCGAATTCGAGCGCGCCTCTTGCTCCCGGCATAGCTGACGCTATTACGCAAATTTACGCCGATTTTAATGCACCGTGCCGAAGTCGCGTCTATAGAACTATTAAAATGGATATTTTCCGATGTAAATCCGCAGTACATTATACGTCACCGGTTCAATCAATTTCGTAGATGCGATTGACGTAAATTTTGCAAAGCCATTACAAATTTACAGTGCTGCGTGCTAACGCCGAGAACAGCCGTCACCGCATATCGGTTTGCACCGTCATCGCCCATACTATAACTCCGCGCGTGCATTTTAATTATACTGCACCATTATAGTATACTAACGTGTATTATATCGCTATTTTCCCGCCGTTTTCCAGCCAGCGTTTATTCGTTCATTATTAAAGGCGCAATCCCTATTGCCGCTAAATGCAATTTTGAGATACATTTCCATTAACGCAATTATGTTATTTAGCACCGTCAGACTGTATTTATTGTATTATTTGAATCACCGAGATATCATATTAGCAGCGCGATGCAAACTGATATGTGGCGCAGCATCTCCCGCCGACGATGATCAAATTCGTCCCACGGACGCACCGCGAGCGCTGAAACGCGGCGGAGGGTCAGGCGTCAATTTGATACCGAGATTCATGGTGCGCGATGCATAATTAATTACGCGAGTCAGGTTAATATTGATATAACTGCGCGCGCGCTCGAGGGGGGGGGGGAGATGAATATTATATCCGTCTCTCGTGCCCGCCCGAACGAATCCGTTCGAAATGCTCTCCTTGAACGATGCACTCGATTATGGGTAATGGAATCGATATCGTCAATAGCGGCGGCTTGCAGTATATGCTGTTACAAGAGCAGACGTGACTGCATCGGCTTGCATAGTCACGAAGTGCTTTGCGACTTCGTTCGGCGGACACATGGCGCCCGCCCGGTATCCACAAAATTTATACGTTTTCCAGCCCGATTGATTGATGTTTCTTTGCAACGCTGTTCATATCACTGGCAAACCACCTGACGTCGTTATCGCATTTACATATATAAGCCCGCGTTATTAATATATCGGCGCGGAATATGTGGCTCGAAATATTAATCACCTAAAGAGCGCAAACAAAAATTGATTTCTATAAGTGACATTTCCAGCAGTATAAAACTATAATAATTTGCAAATTAATTATGCATGAATAAATCAAGCAAAATGAATGCTTTGAAATTCAACTTTTATACATACATACAGTACTTTGTATGTTATATCAATAATTGTATAATTATATTAATTTAACTTTGTAAAATAATGGTGTAATTTAGCTTGTATGTATTTTTTAATATCATTCGACGTATTATTATTTCATATTGAATTTGCAGCGCTGCACTTACGTTACAATTTTATTCTAACGGTCTCTATTACCGGAATTGTATTTTGTCGAGTGTAAAATACCGTCGCAATAAAATCCACGTCGCTAACGGCGTCGATCGATGTATGCTAATGTGGCGGGTCACGAACATCGATATCGCGCGATCGATTCGGTGTCCCGACAATAAGTAGATGAAGTCGATTACGTGGCAAACAAATTCGGCGCAAACAGATCTGTCGCACGCCGATCGTCCGAGTGCATTTCAGCACGGTGCGCGCGTACGCCGTCATAATTGTAAATCTGCAAGTGCGGGCATGACTGCGCAAACGTAATTGAACGGTGATCCGCGATAAATATCGCGTAATTGATTTATCAGCAGAATACACCCATTCTGACAAAATCCAATTCACCGTCGGCCACGCACGGGATGTGAGAGGAGCGACGTGTGCATTAGAAGGAAGCGGCATGACGGCCGCGTTTACGACCTATCACATACGCTCGATTTACGGCGTCTGGCTCGAAGCTGAAAATTTTCTTTGCGGGAATTGCGCGCATCACAGGAATGGTTCAACTAAATGACAGCCGATCTTAGCTCTTTGCTAAGTCGGTACAGTTAACGATGCGAAAAACAAGGCCATAATTTATAAAGCCTGCTAAAGAGACGAGAGAGAGAGAGAGAATTCAAGTTAAATTTTACAAATCCTAATTAACTAGGAAAATTACCTAATTCTTATGTTAATCCAATTTCAAGAAAACTAGTAAAAAATTTCACGAAATATAGAAGAATGATGTATTTTTTTCTCTCCAAATAAATTGTAGATTCTTAATTGCGCTGCTATTATTAAACATTCGTTTGCATAAAATAAAATGGTGCATAAAATAAAATCGTTACGTAAGACAATCTTGTATCGTTCTCGCTATTCGGCGTCGCTATTTATAGATACAGATGACCCGAATAAGAAATCAGGCTGCGAGATCCAACCGCGCGTTGATCATCCAGTTCAGCTTTTAAGCAATAATAAGAAAAGCACATATCTTTTGAATCACAGTCGGAGTATTCGCCGGAGTTCGGACTTTATGAGCCACTACTCGCTACGATAGCTACCTCAGTTTTATATCTGGCACTTCGGTAAAGGATAGGACATACGTTCGACTCCGTTTCCCTGCCTTCTTCGCCCGCCGTCTCTTTTCCGCTTCAAAAACTTATTCGAATCTCCTTCCAAAGTATTTGCGACAGCTGCAGGTGCAGGTGTTTCCCCGCTGTACCGACCTTACGGGCGAGAGAAAAGCAAAGAGGAGAACATTCGTGTTATCGAAACGCAAACTATTCGCCCAAGTTTCGCTGTTCGTAAAAAAAGGAAGTTGTATGTCGCGAAAGTATGTCACTTAAAAGCTTGAGATCATTAACCGACTTTCACGATTGTGCAATATCATCGTGTAATAATTATTTCTGCTGGCTATAACAATTAGCAAACAATTTATGAATAATAATATAATAATGTATAGAAATATAAATATAATAATGCATAGAAATAAATAAAATAATTTAAAGTTAAATCAAATTCAAATATAATTGCACATTTATTTATAAATCTTGATCTACCCTCTTTCTAAAAATAAAACAGGAGCTATATCTTTTGCATACTTCATGTCGTTTATTTGTCTCTGGTTTATTGGAGTTGATAACGACCGCTTATTGAAGTTAAGTATCCTGAACTTTTCACACTTTTAAAGAATATAGGTTTTACATTATCCGTTCGAGGAAAGCTATATACTGATTAAAGTTTTCATCGACTTTTTACCGGTTAGACATAATTCCATAAATAATAGCAATTCCGTTTCGTAGAACAGATCGATATCTGCTGTACGACATGACACGAACGGAAAGCAGCTCATTTACCAATTCCATGCATGAACCCCTGCCTCCCGAGAGAATGTACATGCGCTTCTTTCACATACGCTGATAGCAGAAAGCAATAATATTGAATAAATTCACAGAATGACTTTCCTTATTGAATACACTTCCATTCAGATATGCATAAATAATCTGTTTACATTTACATACGTGCATCCGTATTTCGATGTAACATTTATCTGAATACACATGAAATCGATATATCGGTCCCGCATAATATCATACGATATCCGCTGAAGGAAGAAAAGATTCGTATGCATTCGCTTCTTCAAATAGTGATCTGTCATCCCGAACTCATATTCTATGATCGAATCTGTTCTTGATTCTGCACTCGAGACCGTCTCGAGAAACTAGAAAGAATGCTACGAAGTTTCCCTGACAGAAGGAACAATTGAAGAACATTGTGCTCAATTTACGTTTCTCTCTCTTCTCTTTCTTTTTCTTTTTCTCCAATCTCTTTATCTTATACATACAAGGTGTCCCGAACCTACCGTATCACCAGCTAATGGCAGATTCCTGAAATTATTCAAAGATAAAAATTCTAATACAAAATATTGTACATAAACTGACTACAGAAGTTTTTAAATAAAAAGCACTTGGAGATGGCCAATCGGATTATTCAAAATTCGCGTGTTCAGATCAGGATTTTTTCTAATTTGTATCTCTTCAGAAATCTGCCATTATCGGGTGGTGCGGTAAATCTGGAACACTCTGTATATTGTATATAAATTTTTAAATCAATGTCCAGTTTATTTGAACTCGAAATAACGAAAAAACGGAATTTATATTTATTAAAACTGTGAAAAGTACGAAATTGTTGCTTTTACTAAGCAGTATACATTTAGTAGAACACATAATAATTTTTAATGCTATTATAAATGACAAGTTTAGAAAAGAGTGCTCAATTTCAAAGGATATGAAAATTCAAAGGAAATATACGTGTTTTTAAAGCAAACATTTAAAGCGATACTCACTTAATAAAATTTTTAACAGTTGCCGTGAATTACGTGATTACCACAAGAAATGCAAACGCGGTAGCATCTCATGATACAGGAACTGAATGAAACAAACAAAAAGAAAGGTACTGTTAAAATACCACGCGAAAACGCGTATGTCGCACGGCAATGTCGGACAGCTGCATGCAGTTGAACACACCATCACACGTGCATACGTGTGGTCGGACCAAACAGGTGAGAATATTCATAACGACGACAAGCGGGAAACGTTGGAAAAAAAGCTGGGCGAGATTTAAATGTTTCCGGAACGGGAGAAATTGCAGCTCCAACGAGAGTTACGACTTCGGCGCTGTCGCCGTCGATGGTAGCGAGAGGGATGGCCGATCGATGGTTCAGAAGTAAACGAAGTAAAAATCTGGAGAATGTCGCTGAACGAGTAAAATCCCATTGGACTTGAAAAAAAGAAAGGCAAAGAGGAAGGGTAGAAAGGTAAGCGCCGCGACAATTTCACCGAAAAAATCATTCTCCCGTAGAATTTCGCGGCAATGCGGAGACGCGACTGTTAAAATTTTATTGGACCACTTTACTGTCCCTCTCGATTAAACTTCAAACACACGGCGAGATAATTGAGTGGATAATTGATCACCGATGTAATATGACAGCCATGTGTATATATATGTATATATACATATATAGCCATTTCTATTGGAATGCACGGTATGAATATAATTCCCAGATACAAGTCTATTACAGACTTTAATTGTACTTGGCTGCCTCATAATCATTTTTTTTTCACGACAAAAATTTGAAGAATGCTTTTTATCAACAAACAACTACTGCAGCAACGCCTGAAAAACAACTACGTATATACCGTTTCGTGTCGCACACACGTTATACGGCTGCATCAGTTTTAATGTATTCCTTTAACTGTCCGCAATTAACTGTAATCGCGAGTTATTTAATCGCCATTAATTCGATGATTCACAGCGAAGCTAAATGCAGCACTTCAATTATAACGGGCACTCAAATTAGCGCATGAAACATGACGCAGTATGAAACGCGCGTATTCGTACTTGTTCATAATTAAACAAACTAGCTTCATATCGTACCTTTTCACGTGCGAAACGCACGGCTGTGTTACCCGTCACAAAGTATCTCTTTCAACGAAATAATTATACAAGAATTGCACGAAAAATAACAGGAAATGCCGAACGTGGACATACGAGAGTCGCATAAAATTTTCATTATAAAAAAAATCGTTGAAGAAGAAATTCAAAAAGGGCGATATTTTTGTACCAACTTGGCTGACTCTTTGTTCGTTTTAAGAAAATTCCTTTTTAATATCCAACAAATAACACGCGTTGTATTTATGCGCATCGCGGCGTGTCGCCGTTGACATTTCCACAACGGATGTGCAACGTTGTGCCGCATCAAAATGCATCCTGACGCATGGACGAACGGGGTAAAAAAGGGTAACGACAAAACATGACCGCCGGCGGCGCAAAATTCAAATGAATTCATAATAATCAGCGAGTTTTGGTCTGGACGAGGGGCTTTTTATAATTCTTATATTATAACAAACAAAGTCTGAACATCCCAAGCAAAATAACAGCATTACAAAGGGGTTGTTCAACCCAAAATAGTAAAAAAAAGATTCGTTGCTCATGTAGTTTTTATTAATGTAAAGTTTAACAATTAATATTCATTAAAACTTTTAGGAATAAGGGCAAGCATTATTTTAATTAAATTATAAGAATAAAAAGTTTAAATTTATAAGTAAATAAATATAAGTTAAACTTATAAGTGTGTTAAAAAAGAGAGAATAATAAGCGGACCGTGCACAGTCTAAGATTACTTCAGATTAAAAGTTTGCCATAATTAAATCACAGAGATTATAGCAGAGATATAATGCGGAAAAGCTCGTTGAAAGTAAAAAAAAAAACTATGCAGTTCTGGGCATATCGTGGGATCGTATCGCGATTACGGTTGCGGAGAAAAAGATGAAGGGACGCGGGCAGAGTGATCAGGAATTTTTCCGATTTTCCCGGTCATAAATCCAGCGCGATTTTTACGGGGTGGGTTCGCACTTTTTAATAAAAGCATTTGCCTCACGATCCTCCTAATGAAATATCGTCTCGCGTACGATCGCGGAATCATATGTTTGCACGAGTGTCCTGTATTTCGCCTGTACACAGCGCGAAGTCTACCGCTGAGATTATACCCGCAGGATTATCGTTCATGGTCAACCCTATTGTTGAGCACGACAAAAGAAACCCGAGAGGAAAACTTCACACTTGACGCATAACAAATTCTATGAAAAGTTCAAGTCGCTGCGATTATACATATTATGTGTACATGACACACGCGACATATGGTGTAATTGTTGTGTAATTTATTTAACACGTTAATACCAGCCTGGTAGTTTTATTGTGAGCGATGTAATTTACGTGAATCGATTAAAAATACCGAGAGATCTCACGAACGGCTTTTATCGACGATGAAACCTTGAGGCGGCAATGTAATCGTGTATGAAATGAAAATACATTTTCATACGACGACGTTAATCGCACATAAAATATTTATCCCGCCTCTCCATCGCCGCCGCGCCGCGGCGAAGCCGTGTGGAAGGACTGCCGTAGAAACAAACGACGCGCGCGGGACAGAATTCGCCCGTCGCGTCGCGACGACACGTTTTCTTTCGCCGCACGTTTTCTTCGCGTGGATATACGTGGATGCCCGAGCAGAATAAAGAACCCGATCTCGGTGTGTGCAGTCACGGATACGGCAGAGGAAAGAGAAAGGAGAAGAGACGCGAGGGACAAGGTGGAAACATGAAGCTAGCGTATCGCGGCGCAGCCGCGCAAATGACGGACTGCAGGTCAAAGGGCGGCAGATGGGAGAGAAGATCGACGTACACACAGGTACGCCGGCATTGTCGCTAATTTCACGGGTCCATGCCGCAAAACGCGCTAATGAGAATCGATGTAATTGCGGCCTTGCGTGCGCGCTGATAAACACGCAAAATTTGCTTTTCTTCGTGCGGCCGCAGCGTTATCGGGAACATATTGCCGCGTGGCGGTAGAGTGTATCAATTTGCATTCCCCTGACTCCGAATAACAAACAACTTTCCTCTTTTGCTCCGGCAAAATTTGTTGGAGAATCTTTACGAAATTCGGAGCGCTTGGTTGAAGCAACGAACTGTAAAATTGTAAGGTATGCGGGATTGCGTTTTTCTTTAACTTGAAACGGTCAACCAGAAACTGAATTTAGTCCCTCGTGCCCCATCGATTGAAGTACATAAGTTCGAGGGTTTGATGTGGAACGCGATAATTGGATAAATCCGATTACCTCGATCCTTTATTCTGCGCTGCGCTAACGTTCATTACATGTACAAGGCGGAATTAAAACTTGCGGACTTTTTCAATGTAACGCACTGATAATCTCAACAAAAAAATGGAATTTCCCTAAGAGGGTGGAAATTTCTAACGCAGGTAGCGATATGATTTTCATTAGTCTCTCTAAAAATTCTGCTAAAAGAAATGTACGAAATCCGTTTTGCTGTCTTGCATGCATTACTTTTTGCATTAGTCATCGCGCATTTATAAGCACACAATGTACGATAAATAATAAAATAATTAATTAAAATTTTAATTAAATAAATTATAAATTCATTTCACCGGTCGCTCGAAAAAGAGTGGCTTAATACAACGATTACATTTTAACCAGAACACGTAAATTCATTGCGATGCACAATTATAACTGTACCATAATGCAAAGCCGAATTATAAAGCATTCCATGAACATGAAAAAATGCTACAGTCAGAGCTCATCTGTATGCCAGAACAATTGTGGCAAATCCAGCGCAGACAACGAGTTCAAGTCCGTTTTGTTTCGAGATAAGATAAGCGGTTGTCGCACTACGTTAAAATTATGGTAATACATGTCCTCTAAAAAAGAAAGAATATCGATAACGCTCAAAAAATGATTGCAATTCAGTACATTTCATCATAAACATTGAACAGAATTGGCCAGCTATATTTAAAACCTCTTTCTAATTGTATTATATATCCTTTTTGTATTAAACTGTATATTTATTGACATAATAATTAAAACTCACGCGCGCGTATTTGCATACTAAAGTACAATAGATGCTGTGAAATATATTCGTTATTTCAATTATGACGTTATTAACCAGTGAATATGATTTTAATGTTACAAAATTACCAAAAAACGATCTTTACATTAATAATAACATTTATGAAAAAAATCCATTTCAGAGATAACACATTGTAGGCAATTAATATTTTACTGCAATAATTTAACAAAAGAAACTTTAATAATAAGCTACATACCGTGTATGTTAATTGACAAGAGAAATAATATTAAACTTTTTATAAATAAAAGTGATTATAATGTTTAAGCAGTTTTAAATTTTTATAATTTCCATATAAAATTAATCCGTGAAACAATATTAAAATTGCAATTTAGTGATGTTTAATGTGTTAATTGATTTATGAAAATTTAGCTAACAAATAAACTAATGAACTATGGATTAGAATAATTAATGTGACACGATCTACTGTAAGCTACAATTCTAAGTAAATCTATGTATCAATCTATGAATCAATCGGAAAATCGTAAAGTCATAGCTTACGAAGCGATCGTAAAAAGCTGCATAGAGTATGACATACAGTACGCATAGAATTCAAGATCTACTCATAAATTCTTATGAATCTTACGAAAACAGGTTACGAGTTTTATGATTTTGTTTAGAATTGCATCATAAATCAATTGTAAAACGTATTTGTAGGATTTTAGAAATATATATATTTTTTTGTTTGTAATGATGGTAGATGTGCTGAGAAATGACAATCTTAAAAATCTACTCTTAAAAAGGGCGTATTAAATCAATGCTCGAAAGTCTCGAAGTATCGTTGCCTCTTTTCTGCGATGCTGGTTAGTTTTCTCGCTTGGCTCACTTCGTATTGCGAGTGTAACAAATAAGACATGAAAATTATTTGCTAATATTTTGCTATTTTTTGCTTCTAATACTAATTCTTTTGCTTTAGTTTTTAAAAAGTTACGAGAGGTTCAATAGCTCAATATTAAGTAACAAAAAATTAGCAAATTATTTTCATGTCTTACTGATACCAAAGAATTAAAAATTTTTTAATCTTAAATCTTTACAAAAATTATATTTCACTTTATAATAATGAGAAATTTCGTGTGTGAAGCGCGCGTTTACTATCACTAGTAAATCTAAAATCGATATAAATTCTTTCACTTATCTCCTTTTTACAAAAATTATTTATCATATGTATAGATATATGTACATAAAATGGAAGTTATAAAAGTTTAAAGCTGCACTTTATAATCATATGTATATACATTCTACATATACGTACATAAACATAAAAATTTATAT
>VBVR01001993.1:0-25747 GCA_011638315.1 Tetramorium parvispinum
GCGAGAGGGTGACGAGGGCGAGAGGGGGAGAGGGAGGGAGGGACTCTCTGGGAGAGACTCGGTCCACGCGCTCCGGGAATTTAAGACGGATATGCTCATATCTCTCGGCGCGCGGGGCGGCGATTCACGGACATCCTCATGCCCTTTAAAGAGACGCTCCCTCGCGTCGACAGCTCGGCTTTAACGGACAGCCTTCCTCCAGCGGTAGAATTTATGGAGGGTGAAGCCACCACGGGCTTTGGAGTATCGAGAATTTCTCCCCCACGGGCTTTCTCCCCTACGTCGACGCGTCTCGCGCTCACCCTTTCTCGCCGTTTCCCTCTTCTCCCCCCCCCCTTCCTTCTCCCGTGCCCGCACCAAAAAAAACACCGTTCTTTTTCTCCTTTTTCCTGTTGTCTTCCCTCTTCTCCGTTGTCCTTTGCACCGCGATTGATCCCTGCGAAAATCGAACGTGTTTTGAATAGCTTTGCGTTTCGCTTTTCCTCCTTTCTTCTCCAGTTACGGCATTCCGCTCCGGTAGCCTGTCGAGCTTGTTTAAAATTGTATCAATTCCTGGCCTATGTTGTTTTCATGTTTTTCTGCATATTTACCGGATATTTACAGTCTGTATTTCCGAGAGATTCTTTTCTCGCATTCGTTGCATCTTGAAAATGAATTATTTCCCGTCAGTCTTTTTTTTCCAATTATGAGAGAAAGCGAGACGTTTGCGTTTTTCTCCTTACTTTTCTTATTGTACTCAATTCGCCTACGATTTCTTTCCGCTCTATGTCGGCCCCGTACCTCTATCTCTTCTGTACAGTATTTAGTTTCGTATTGTAATATTGATACGCAATGAACGGTAACAAACAGAAAAGGACAGAGAGATAGAGAGAGGAGGGAGAGAGGAATAGCCTGGCCAAAATCAATCTCTACGGCATTAAAATGCCCCTCAGGATCGTATCGCATGGGCGGCGACGCGATCACTCCCGTGTCTACCCCTGCAGAGAAATCGGTGAACTCTGAAGGGATAATTGGAATCTGTCTTTTAAATTTGTGAATTTCTAATCGTCTCGCAATCAGGGATCAGAGACTTTTTTTTTGTACGCCACCCTTCTTCCCAAGAATATAATCCGATTTATGAATTAGAAAGTTTAAAAACGTAAAAGGGCGTATTAAAGTATTAATTTTACAATTCGATTATATATTAAATTATTTATTTTTCACATGGATTGTGTTATTGACTCTTAACGTGACTCAAACGCCAAAGCGCAAAATTATGCGAAAAAAGAATGATTCTTTTATGAAAACGTGTTTATCTCTTTTTTAATATTTATACTAGATATTTTTACGATCAATTTTTTTCATTAAATAATATCAGAGACAAACTAGGTACAAGTGCGTCGAGAATTACGCGGTTTATCGAAGATCAACGTCATTAGAGATAAAACAGTCGCATTTTATTTTGCGATCCTGCTATAGAAATGCAATAATAATTTATCAGAAATCCTCTTTACCTTCTCCCCCAACTTATTCCTCCCACCTAGTCGTGAAGAAATTCCGTAAAGAGTTGGAAATCAAACGTGAAAGATTTATTTATTTTCACAGGCATGTATATCTTTATAAATACATATAAATCTCCACACGCGCGCATACACATTCACACATACGTACACATACATACTGTATAAATATATATATATATATATGTATTAGAATTCAATAAGACTTTTATACGCGGATGCACCTTATAAAGCCGAAGATTTAAAGATTTACACAAATACATATAATAAATATATATAATATAGATCGAGAGAGAACATACACACATACAGAGACGGACATATTATGCGGATATTTTTCTAGTATCTCGTCGATATTGAATTTCCTTCGTTTTTGCAGAGAATATAGCCGTTTCGATGATCATCTTTACGGAATTTCCGCCATAATATGCAGCGAACGCGGATACCAGAGAATCTCTATCAAATCCCCTGTAAAATACATTAGTTAGACGAATTAGAAAAAAATTGAGCGAGATTCATTCTATGTAATAGGAATCTCCTATCGATCTTCGAAATCAAGATTAAAACGTTTTAATTTCTTTTGCTCGCATTTTTCTCTCTGTATAATATTAATTAAAATCTAAATAATAATATACTTTCGTAAAAAAAAAAAAATACATTACAGAATTGTATTCTAAAATTTGTTAAGTAATCGAATACAATTCTACAGTCGTGTCTCTTTCTGAGCATTTAATTATCGTCGCTGCACTTTCCTCGACGAAGAGATTACGAAAATGTTGACGTATTTTTTAAAGTAATTTCAAAGATGTGGAATGCAATTCGTGGATGGAATTCCTATGGATTCCTTCTTAGCCACGTATTTTTTTTTCAAAGATGCGACGTAAAATTTAGAGGGATATTACAAAGCCGCAATAGAACTTCAGTCGCGAAAGTAAGCGTAATATTTATTTTTCGTCATACGTGAGATCAATTTAACATAGACGACGTTAAATCGATCGACTTGGAATAATTGCGTTTAGCAATGGGACAAAGGAAGGTACTATCGCCGCCCTTAAAAAAAAAAAATATATATATATACACATTCGCGCATTATCTTCACGAATCGCTGCTTTATTGCCTTTCCTTCTTCGAAAACGGTCAGCGAGGCATTGCGTGAAGAATAAAGAGCGCTAGGCTATAAGTTACGTGTACATGTGTATACCAGAATACAATGTACAAAAAGCAATATTTACCGCATACCTACATATATGATTGTTACGTACACACTCGTACGCATATACGTAAAATGATTATACGCCCATCCCCTGCTCTCTCGACTCGATATTGCTCGAATTGTCGGAAATTTGCCATTTCGATTGTAAATTACACGGTAGGATGCGCTTTGTAAGGATGCAAGTATATTGTGTATATTGTATATAATCCGGTGAGACGAGTGTGTGAGAACGTAAGCAACTAAGACATTATTTAGAGAGAGAGAGAGAGAGAGAGAGAAAGGTCGTTGTCCAAGGAAGATAATGTGTCTTACGTATGGCAAATAGACGATGAGAAAAGCTCTCACGCGATATTTCTCGTACTATACAATTAACGGTTTACGAAATAATAGGTGTGTTCTTCTCGCGTTAGAGGGGCTGAAGGTGTAATAGTTTGATAATTATTTGAGAGAGACACAGAGAGAAAGAGAGAGAGAGAGAGAGAGTGAATGAGAGAGAAAGAGAGATACCGATTACAAAGTCACGAGGTCTGCTTTGTCTTGTTATAATCAAATACTTTGTATTATGTAGCACAGGTTGTCATTAAACGTGTGAACAAACCTATATCATTAAAAATCACTTCAATCAAATTGACATATATCAATCAAGATGTGATATTTTATCGTATTGTCCTTACGCACCCTTATACCAGAGGAGAAAGTGGAATTGTGTGGGATCTATTAATAGAAATGTAGAAATTCCTCAAAGTTTCTCCTCGCGAGAATTACACAGGAAGACATCATTTTCTCTTACTTTGCATCTTTGTAATTAAATATTTTGGCAATTGAGGCCCCAAGTAAGACTTAATTGAAACAATAAGAAATTCTCGGCAAGATTTTTTTAATTTATTACATTAATAAAACTACAAATTCTTATATTCAAATCACATTTCAGGTGTACTAATGGATTTTCTCGATCGCAGTTATAGATGCATCGCGATCATTTTTCTGCCGCTCATCTTCGACTAATTTATATTCCCTCTTTTCTCGTGAAACGCGTCCTCCTGCATTTCATCGGGGTCGATTTCCACGATCGATTGCCAGGGAATGGGATTTATATATGCTGGCTTCGCTTTTTGATGAGCTAAAAGATAACGCATTAATTTATTTTAAGAAATTTCAATTGTCCGTATAAAAAAATTGCACAGCAATGCAAACTGTATAACCTGTTCCAGAATTAATGACATAAGGGGAAATGAGGTATTTTACATGAAAAATAAATAAAAAATGTAAAATAAAATTTTTTAAATATGAGGCTTTATATAGAAATTATTCATCCCCTTTTTAATGGAAATTAATCTGTTCAAATTATGCTGCTTGTTAATCATAATTAAAACAGTAATTGTTATCTTTAGCGGGAGGATGATTTTTAATTATAAGTTATAATTGAAGATATAATGAAGAATCATTCTGCATACATGTCATCTCTACGTATACGCTCTGTCATTTGATTTTTATTGTATTTTACATACGAAGCAGTCCTTGAGTGGCAGGCTTGGGCTTGTTCTTAGAATTCTCTCGCCACTTCTCGTATGCCTTCGTACTCTGCTCCAGCCTCTTCTCACGCTCCTCATCCATCTGTTTTTGCTTCGTTTCCTGTTCCTTACGCCGAGCTGCAAAATAGGGTATACCAATTGAGAAGTGAATATGATAAACGATGAAAGTGTGAAAAATTCTAATTTCCGTTTCTTTGCGTCTAATGATCGTACGTGCCGCGCTTCATAACTTTGATAAAGCTTTGATGAACGTGAAACGTGCCAGAAAAATTCAGTATTTGAAAAAATAACAGTATTTTGGTAAAATTCCATAAATTTCCATAAATTTTATTTTTAGTATTTTTATCGTTTAGTATATTCCATCCTCAATTTTCATCAATGTGTCTTTCCACGAGTTTGCGGCTCAGTAAATACCACCGCACCCTTCTGAGTCTCCTTCTTCTTGTGAAACCACTGTCGGAGGTACGTGGTCTTCGCGCCAGCGAGATTATCCTCGATCTCCTTCAGGCACCTCTGCAATTCCAGCTCGTTCTCGAGCATCGCTCTCCTGTCGAGTTCCTGCTGCCGTTTCCTCTCGACCCACTTGAGGAAGTTCTCCTTTTCCAGCCGCGTTCTCTCCTCCTTTTCCAGCACCGCCCTCTCCTCCTCCTCCTGTCGCCTCTTCGCGGCGCGTTCCTCTTTCTCCCTCGCCCGCTGCGCGGCCTCGTGCTTTTTTCGCATCCATTCTGAATGCGCGATCCTTCTACCGAGGTCAGTCTCGTTTGATGCCCGACAACTGTCGACGCTCGATTCCGAGAGCGATGCCGTGGAAATTCGCACGACCTGCCGACCGTTCAGGATACACCTGCGATATTTTATTCACCTGTATACACTTCGACTTTTAATAAAAATCGTACAGAGAAACAGATATACTTGTCCCGTTTTAATGTCTCTTTCTGATCAACGTTCGCTTCGTGCTGATCAACGGAAATGGTACCAATCTTGCATCGTCGCTCCACTCGCGCGGTGCTCTCAGATGAGGTCGCAGACCGAGCCGTGGACGGTTCGACGGGCAATGTAGCATCCGGAAGGGATGTCGAGTAACACCTGTAGGTGCTCCGTCCTGGGTGCTCATTTACTTGATCAGCACTCGTTGTGTCCTTTATAACGACAGATAGATCGATCGCTGAAGCGTTGGTATCACAGCAATTCGCGTCAATCGCATTTCCATTAAGACACCCTGCGAGAAAGCAATTCGTTGAAATATTGTTCCCGCGAATTTAATTCAGAAAAGCTATAAACCCTCAAAGTCGGAAAAGAGGGTGTCTCTAGTCAGCAAACACAGACTTTATAATTATCGTTCTTTTATTCTTTTTTATATATTCGATTCAACTGTAAATGATTTTAATCTTTTAAAATCTTAATTTCAAAGCTTGAATTTTAGAAAAAGAATTTTTCTAAAATTCTCTTCTAATCTCGATTTGATGGCGACCTTTCCCAGGTAGCAATCTGATGTTGTCATTTTAACGTTAAAATGACGTTCTTGATGATAAATAATGTCAGACTGCTACCTGGATCCTGTTCGCGATCATTCTTGGATTCTTCCTCGTCGACGGGTTCCGTATAAATAGCGGGGTTGATGTAACGGATCTCGGGACCGGAACTCGAGTTTTTCACTCGCGTCAGAGTCGCGTCTTCGCCGGAATCGGCATGATGATCGAAGAGACCAAATTCCCTTCGAACAAATCCATTAGAATCGGATCCTGTCTTCCAGCTGTCAATGCCACTATTGATCATCGTTGCACGCCTTTGACGATAATTCATTGATGCCACTTATCGCTCGACACATAATTATCGTTATAACGCTTTATTACAATGTTTGTTTGATTCAATAACATGTAAATATTCGTACAAAGCACATCGACATTCCCTCGTGAATCCGTTCACATACGAGATTCATCCATGATGGATCCGATGCTGTATTTTTTGGAGAACAATAACGAATCCTTTGAAATATTGGGTATGTACGTTTAGTAACTTATAAGAATGAAGCGAATTTAATGTAAATTCTTCCGTTTATTAACAACTGTCGATTTTAATGTATAATTTTGGAAATCGTGATTTATTAGATATAAAAAATATCAAAGATATAAAATAAATTATTCATATATCTCAAAAATGCGTTTACAATATTAAACTTTGAAAGTATTCGTATATAGTAATATACAAGACATTTCTCCAATATTTTAAGAATTAATTTTTTAGATAATTTTATAAAGAAAAGTTTATACGTATGATATTCTAAAATATCAAATATTTAAGAAGCCTTCTATATAACGATATAATGTATCTTTTAACATTTCTCATTTAACAAAAATAAAGATGTTCGATTATAAAAAATTACGAAGTAGGTTTTCATGAGGGGTAAATTAGAGTTAAAATGGGAAAAACAGCAAATAACAAGTGTCTAAAAATTGATTTGCAATTCTTGTTTCATTTTTCAGTCCTACAGTCTTAAAAATATTATAATTTTTCTCACTCTTGGATGATAACTAATTCAAATCCACATTGCTTCGTTTAATCGTTTAAAAGTAGACGTGCGCTTTATGATTTGCGACGAATGTAAACTCGATGAATCTGCTCATGCATATTATTTATGAATCTCATAACAAAATGCAAATTTCAAAATCGCTCATAGTTTAGTCTAAATAATAATATATAATATTGTACAATTCATATTATATTATATTATAATTATATAAATTTACTTTCATCATCCTGCTTACAAGAGCTATCGACTATATCTTAAAAACATTGCTACATAATTGTACTTTCGATCAATTGAATCTAACAGTTAAATAGCAATGACGATTTGATGAAATTTACATAAATGATCGTTGATAATAAATCTTTGGAAAAAAATGATGATTAAAAAATAATATTGTCCCACTTCTCTTTTACACAAGTTTTTTCCTTTAACTCCCAACAAGATTCCCAAAATTCTTTAAGTCTATTGTCTCCATTGGAACAGAAGTATCGAAAATCTTGTATGATTTTCTTCTGGAAAAATTCGTCGCCCGCCGAAAGAGATAACGATCTCCACTTGCGGCTGATCATATGATTCCAGGACCACAAAAAACCTATCTAAAATGAAAAACAATTATAGAGGATTTTTAACTGGTGAAATTTAGCGCTAGATTGAAAAAAATATGTTGTTGAAAGATAGTTCTAAAACATTTTGCATCGTAATATGCTCGAATATTTTTCTTCAAATTTTATTCAGAGAGAGCCTTTATTATTAAATCTAAATCTTATTATACCAATATTATTAATTCATGAAAGTTTAAATGATAGTCTAAGCATGCAATAAGATTACTTACTTTCCTATCTGTACTATGATCGTCTTTCTTTCCACCAACATGTCTGGTAATGTATGCTTCGTGTGGACTAGATTGGTCCGAATGAATCGGATATCTTTTCTGTCCTGTATTTCGCCGCACGACATTGGTACCAGTTCGTGGACGTGGCCGAGTATTCGTGGTGGATGGCACTAATATAAATGCGTTACCGGTAATATGAACGTACTGACGGTCATTTTCGGTATTCCCGACTAAGCACGGCATGAAGCCAAATCTCTGCAGAATTGCTTCTTGAAATAAAAACAACCTTTGTGCATAGGTATCCTCTCGAAATTCTGCAAATTTATATCCATTATTTTTATCAAATAGGACAATGTTTTTAATAAGGTTGGTAACAGATTAATTAGAATAAACCTTCAAAGAGATGCCGCTTATTTGCCATTAGGCATTCCGTATCAAGTGGTATGAAAATAGGACCTCTAAGAGGATCGCTCTTCAAGGTATAAGGTAGAGCTAACAAATCGCTGGGAATTGGTATCATTTGTATTCCACACATTTGAGCCTTGCGTTGCCAAACGAATATCTAACAGGCAAAGATTGATTATTAACAATTGTAGACATTGTAATGGAGGTAACGAAAAGAAGAAGATAAATTGTTGCTTACCAGATCGGCCACTATACTACCGGATGATGCAACCCATTGTACCACGAGTTCGTAAGAATTATCTACTTTGTAAATAGACTGGTATCTCAAATGACCCCATTCAATTCTATCACTTTTATTGTTAAGATCGATATCAAGATGAGTATGTTTATAGAATGGCACTGAAAGAGATTGAATTATATGTATAGCGACTCGTTTTGTATTTCTACTTTATCGATGCGAATATTAACATAAACAATAATGTTCTTTGTCTATTGTATATGATTTATATACGTTGTAAATTAAAGGTTTATTCTTCTTTTATATTTAAATAAATATTGTAATATTAAGATATGAAGAGCATATGCATAAATTGTAAGCTGAATATTTTTAATACCTGACCAACTTCTATCGTCTATCGATTCGGTTAAGTTGATATCATCTCTCAAAAAAGATGGAACGCTGGATTGGTCAACACTGTCGGAACTAGGTATTGTTATGGGAGTTGACGCTATTGTCGAAGACGTTGGTTCGCACCAACCTTTTGGTGGTCTCATTTCTACCTCTACCCACTCGTTCTCGAAACTTTGCAGATTCCCGAGCGGAGCGGAATAATCTGCGGCTGTTACCAAAAAAGCGATTAAATTGTAAATTGTTAAAAATTTGATTGCATTATTTACCTTTTTGATTTTCCTTATCCTGCACGATGTGATATAAATAAAATCCTAAGATAAATGGTTGCGAGAAGTCACCAGATGCATGACATATCAATTTGTCTTGAATCATTCCCTGTACAAAGATAAACTGATTATAATATAATTGATTATATAATTTACTGTCACAATAAAGCTTAGAACAAAACGTGTAAAATTTTCTCTCTTTTTTTTTTGTTTAAGCACAAGAAAGTGTACATTTTTTTAAAGCAACGTTCTGTTTTAATCAATCTTACTAAAAAAAGCTGATTTATTTCCTAATATAAGATGAATTTTACCTGCATGACATTAATACCCTGTTCAATTCCCATGCCGCCCTCTATATGATTGTTCAACCACTGGATTGCATCGGCGCTAACAAATGTTTGGCTGGGAAGCGAGGGATGTTGTGTTAAGAAACCGACACCAGTTTGTGGATGTTTCATGGCATCTAAAATTTCCACGTTCGTCGCATTGCTTTTTATCTTGGTCAGCTCCTGATTTACACTGTAAACAGGTAATTAAGTTTACAATTATCACTTATATATTTGATTCCAAAACGGCCAAAGTATCTAAAATGTATCTAGAATGATGTGAATTAACATTGAATGTTTTGTAATTGACATATTAAATAAATTATCCTCTATATGAACTTCAAGATTTTTAAACAAAGTATCATTTAATAAATTCATCAATGTTTAGATGTTTTATTGTACCTATCATCGTTAGTGTCGAAATGATCTTGCTGCTGTTGTTCGAGGGATAATGGCAAAACCGCTTCACTGGCAGGCGACACTCGTCCTCTGTCCATCACTTTGGAACCAGACCTAAATCACGCATAAGAATGAAGAACAGTCATTAAGTATTTGTTACTAACATGCAAAAAGAAGATGCAGAATCTACGAAGCGATTTATATGTTAACGCTATCTAAGACAAGCGAAAATGTTTTGTTCTACTTTGTGTCACCTCATAGCAAATTAGATAAAAACTTTACAGAAACAATCCCCCACGCTTTTCTATTGTAAGATGATATTATTGAAGTTAGATTCGTTGTTAATTTTAGGAATTTTATTTACGCAAGATCTTAAGAATGAAAGATATGACGAAATGCTACTGTTCTACCGAGTACTTTTTTAGTCGCAGATACGAGTTTAATATTTCTTTTACATTTATTTAACAATCAAGCCATTTTTTATTTGTTCTCAAGTTAGTAAAAAGTGAATTAAAGTAAAAGTTAGTTTATCACAAATTTTTATTTAATATGAAATATTATAGTTTTGTGTCTGTTTGTATTATTTAGCACACACGTACAAAACTAAAAGAATACTCGACAACATGAGTTTGAGATTAGAACCCATACATTTACATATTATGAAGTAAAACACGTATACGTATAATGTTCAATTCGTCGTACGCGAATCGTTTCGTATTTTTAATCTGAATTACGGAATAAGAGAATGAGACCAACCTGTTTGGCACGTGGCGAGGAGTGTCGAGGCACGTGCGGGCAGCCGCAGCGGTATTCACTACATGCCTCTCCTGTACAGAGGAGCAACAACCCCGTCACTCCCTCACTCACTACCAAAATGCTCACACAGAGCATACATACAGATGCCGTTAAATTTAAGCTTTTGCATCTCGGCACGTATGTATGCTCTCTGGATCGGGCATTAGTCGGAAGACAAACAGAAAAAGATAAAAGAAGCTGAAAGGTACAGAAACTATGTGGAAGGAGGGGGTCCCCTCTTGCTTTCCTCCTAATGCGTCGCACCTGCTCCACATTGAGATGACATCGAGATGATATTAATCAAAGTATCGCGGCGGTTATTATCAAAGCCCACGATGAGTGAAAGTGCAGAGCAAGGATAATTTGTAGTATACAGAAACACTCAAGTGTAGTTTATATGAAAACACCGCAAAACAAAATAAAAAGACATGCAGATAACAGTGAAGCTGAAAATGTTGTATGCGCTTGTGTCAGATGTACCGGTGCATCCTGTTTTTTTTTTTTTTTTAGTTGTGCTTCTGATCTTAGCAAGAGTGTGGATCAATCACCAAAAGCGTTAAACTGAAAAGAAACTGGATTTAATATACCCGTACACGTTATAAAATAATGTCAAACTCCAATAGAGCGTCAAAGAACACTTCACTGATTATGTTACGTTTATGCTTCATATTCTCACCACGCATTTCAGCATTAGACATTGCTTTTTGATTGTTCCTTCTTTACTTAAGTCAAATACATTCTTGTATTGGACAAGTTGTACTTACGTCAAATGCACACTGAAAATATGTAGCATGATAAGATTGTGTTTCACAAAATCTCAATAAGCTAATTAAAACACAATGTGATGCAAAAGTGCCTTGCTCCCGTGAATATTTGCCGTACGTAATAAATCAAGCAAGAATGAAAACCATCGGCACACCAATTTGGAATAATCCACTGAAAAAAAAGAACAAAAGAGGAGTCCGCAAAACTACGCAGTTAAAGATTGGCGCAAAGCAACGATGCTGAAATCATCAAGTTAGACATATTCAAACCTTGGTCTCGGTTTCTCTGGTAGACGGTTGCTCCCAAGTCGCTCCCTGAAAGGAGAGCTGCCGACTAGATTGGTCTGGAAAGTATGATGACATGTATGGATAACTGCGAATGGTAATGATTAAGCTGATGATATCGTGAAGATATATGTAACTAGAATGCGATATTCAACATTAAAAAGTGTCGCTCTCGTATAAGACATAAGTCTTATTCTATAATATGTGTATACATACATATATATATATATATATATATATATGTATTATGTATATATATACCCATATAACGAGAGAAGAGTGTCAAATCAAACACATCGTAACATCTGACGCATAACGGATAAGCTCGCTAAAAATCATATATGCACATTCAATGCAAAAATATATCAAGCACGATCACAGTTATCGTGAGATTATATTTGTATTGTGTAAGCGGCCTGATCATTCCAGGTAACACGTATCAAAGAAGCGATTCTATCGAGAAACTCGGATACGTCTAGCCTTGAAAAGAAATACGGTAAAATTGCACCAGTTGGGATAATTCCACATTCAAGTAAAAAAGTTTTTGCAATTACAAATTTTTCCAAAAGAGATGAATGTTAATATTTTGTGGCAGTCTGTGAGAGTTCATTTTACGCTCTCCATATAATCTTGAAATTTTCTTTTTACTGTTCTGCAAAATTATTCTTCCTGCTGCAACTTTGCTTCATTTGTAATATTTTATATCGGGAATGATTATATTGTGTATGACGACAGTCTGTAAAGAATCGAAGATCTTTCTAAGAAATTTTCTCTTATCGTACCGCTTGCAATTAACTAGTCGGAAGCTCGTAAGAACGAGAATCCCAACAACTGGACTCAGTGTATCGAGGCTACAGGAGGGGAGGATGTACCTGGTTAGTGAGGAATATCAGGCTCGTGCTGTGCCTGCGTCTGGTCAAATGAGAGGCAGGATCTCTTGGAGGAACACCACCTAGAGCTGTGGGGCTCTGAAACATATCATGCTGAAAACCCCTCCCCATACAAACATTCCAGCTACATGTCTCTACCTATCGCATACCTATATGTATGTAATATCGAATTTTTAAATCTAATTAGTAAGTAGAGACCTATTGTGACTTTGTAATCATAATCTGTTTGAGAACGTGTATATCTCATAAAACTTTGATATGTATTTCGGAACGATCGTATATGTAGCATAGGTATAGGGGTATAAGTATTATATCGTTAAGTAGTAAATTAATACTGTGCTGAATGTTGCTATTGTACATGTTATAGGCCGACATTAACGCAAAGTGTCAAAAGAAGCTTCGTAAAAAGCCGTGCATTTCTTTTTTAGTTTTCTAATTGTATATTCTAGTATCTTGTATAGTCTCTCCAGCATGTTATACAGCAATGTTTTATCTACAATTGATAGAATTAGATTTTTTTCAGAGACCATTATTTCGCTAATAATATTATATTTTATGCTACAATATGTATGCTTACAGAAACTGCATAATTCAAAAGTTAATAAGGTATAAATAATTAATAGAAGCATTAAAATAAATCTGCGCAAATCAATCAAATATGAGCATGCAACATTCAAGTATAGTATAGAGGAGATATTCCCGAAAATACAATTTTTATTATTTTCTTGTATTTATGCAAGAAAAAAAGACTGTCATCAAGAATCGAATTTATAGTCCGCGTCTCATGTAAAATATGATCACTATATCATTTTTCAAATATCAGAATAAAAAGAAAGAGAACATATCTCCTCTCTTAAAACAGCATAATTTACAACAAAACTATCAAGCAACTTTAAATAAATTTTACATAGAATGGAATAACTGCAAAATATTCATAAATATAACGGGATGTCCCAAAAAGATTTATATCAGCAACATATATTTAAATATTACGCAATAATAAAGATTCGATATAAAAATTAATCAAATTAAGATTGAACATTTTTTTAAAGATAATGGAAAATATCTTTTCCATATAAAGTTTTGTTGCATTACTTTATTTGTTGCATTGCATTACTTTGTAATGCAACTGTACTTTTTGGAACGTCTTCTATTATTTGTTAAATTATTATACAGAAAAAATTTCTAACAAATAATTCGGGTTTGATAATAATTAGGGATTGATTAATTCATCTCTATACATATAAAAAATATAAAAAGGGAGAAATTACCCAGTTTTTATTGGGATTAGGCCGTCGTATTTTATTTAGCCATCCCTCAATGAAGCGCAGAAAGCCGTCCATTAATGACGCTTGTTCAGCATTACTGAGCGGAGTGTATATGTCACATCTTGGAGAACCTTCTAAAATTCTGCGGGTTGCAGGATTATTATATGGTAATAGAAATACTCGAAATCTCCAATATTTAAGAGCCTGAAAGAAAACATATTTGAGATCCTGAAATAAAACGAAATATCGAAGTTAGTATTTTCATAATGATGCGGAAAACCGGACTTTTGGAAACCCACTCACTTCTACTAAAGCAAAATCAGTGTGACCCCGTGTACAAATGTAATGGTCTAGATAATTCCAGTTATAGGTTTCGAGTTTTTCTGTGGTGAAAGACACCCGTGAGACTTCGTACGTGTCATGATGCGGAGCATGAAATCGATATTGATAATGAATATTGAAAGGTGGATAAGGGTGCCTGCAAATATAATTATTGCCAAATTTTTTCAGTGTAACATACTGCACTGAAAAAACGTTAGTTGTAATAAAATTTATTTAAATATATCTTACGTGTTAAACACAAATTTTATATCTTACTTTTTAGTATCAATCCATTAAAAACTTTTTAAAAGTTTTAAAAAGTATTTTATATGCAAGACAATAAAATAAAAATGTAGATATGATAATTAAATCATAAAATAATATTAAATAATTAAAATTAAAAAAAAATTAATTTTTACAAAGTATGGCTGAAAGACTGAAAATATGAAAACTAACAATAAGTAAATAAAGAGAGATCTATTAAATTCCATTGCAATCAGTTAATTGATAAAAAATAATTCGAATATTAAATTATAAATGTAATATTTACCGTGGGCGATACCTCGTAACTGTTATAGAATTATCAAACAGAGATATTTTGTGAAAAATTCTTCCTATGCTAAGTAAATATTCCTCTTTCGGCTCAGACTCGGTCTGTCTACCGCGCATCACCGTACTAATTGGAGGATTTAAGTTGCTACTAGTGGCATTGTTCTGATTCTTGTTAACTGACGGTAAAATAATTAACTGAAAACCCTTAAATAAAATATTCGTGATTACTCTAAATATACAGATATAACTATAGAAAAGTACATAAGACCGAGTGCTCTTTACTCATACTTGAGACAAACGCTGTGAGACCAATTCTTTAAACACTTCCACAGTTGTGAGCGGTTTTTTGTATATCGCTCGCTGTTGGGCAAAATCAGCGTTAACGTCGTCCGGGAGAAGATTATAGTCCGACACGACGTAATCGTTTTGCAAGCTCCGCTTGTCTGGGAAGTAGTCAGTAGTGATGGGCAGGCACGCAGGAATTGTTAAAGATTTCCAGTCAACCCCTATTTCGAATACGGTTAATTTTAAAGTGATTGAAGTGATTGAAAACATTGTTCTATGTGCAAGAAGAAACAGATAAGTTGCAGTTTTATAATCGATATTGAAGAATATTCATTTCCAGCTTCAAAGCTTTCTAGCTCCTATTTTTATTCGATATCTATTTCTTCCATATGTAATTACAAAAAGTAGATGCTCGATGAGATGTCACTCGTTGCAGTTGAATAGAAATTATAGAAATTGAAGCACTGAGACATTACCACTTTATATTTTCTCCTGGATTGTATGATAATTGTTTCTATAGGAAAATGTCTCAACTTTGATAGTTGAAAAATGTCAGTTTTTCGAGAATCTACTGTATTATTGATTCAATCTCCCTTTACCAGTGAAAGGAATATTTAGTCTGCCTTCCAGCAGAAACTACTGATATTCCTGAGTTTCCATTATACAGAATGTTCTATAGAATATTAATAGGACCATAACGATCTCTAAGAAACTATAAATTTTTATTTTAAAAGTCATTTTAGAAAAAAAATTTTATTATAAAGTTCGTACGAAATTATATTTAAAAATTCTTTGAAACATTCTGTATATTTAATTCAATCTTTATCATACTGAACACGTTCAATTATGATAAATAAAGATACGTTATTGTATCTTTATTTGTACATTCATAATAATATTCATGTTTCGCGAATGCTATAATTTATATATGATAAAGATTAAAGATCTTTTTTCTCTCTAAGTGCATGCTGTCTGACAATTATTAGTCATAATGTGCTTAACAAATAATATTCTCTAGTGATATATCAATTTTGAGTTATTAAATCACGTGTTTAACACAATAGGCAACTAATGGATCTAAAATAGATTATCTTCTTTATACTTCGGTGCAATAAAGTTACTCGATTAGATCTACAGAAAAGAGAGAATATAATAAGAGAAATGTAATAAGCATCTCTAAACAGCTACGTATCATAGGTATGCCTTAACATATAAATGTGGAAAACCTAATACTGTAGCACATTTTGTCAGTGAGAGGAGACATATAAAATAATTTAAATAAAAAATATTAATAATGCAGAAAAGTATAAGCTTTATGTGAAGTGACATATATATCTATATCTAATTGACAAAAACAGCACAGTTTGTGAAATGCTTAGCAAAGAACAAGCGGCCTGTGCAATAGATAAAAGCGGCTCATAGCGAAGACGTTAAGCTTCAACGTAAAGAAACAAGTTGAAAATATCAGGCGGAAGAACATATGTTTTGCATCATTTAAAAAAAAGAGAGAATTATTCGAAAAACTGAAAATCTGCTATATGTACATACATGCATCAGACATGTAAGATCATTATGGTGAAGACATGGTGAAAAATTGTGAAAAAATTATTTAATAGTGATGCTTCTACTTCGGGCTAACGTCCCTATGTAGATAAACAAATGTATACCATAACCGGATCAATCCCTAATAGTATATGGCGCTAACCTATGATTGCTGTAAAACAGCATAAGTGACATCATAGTTGTACATCACACACGTATCAATGCGTCCAGCGTTGCATCCCAATTAGACGTACCATAGCATGGAAATAAACAATATTATTCGTATCGATAATCGAGGCTCTTGTAAAAATAAATATTGAATATATTTAAGAATGAAAATATTTCTTTCCTTGCGAAAAGAACCTTTCGCAGATGTATGAAATACATATATCTGGATGTAATCATCCGACGATACAGAGATGCGATTCTATGAAAACAGAGCGTAACTGCAAGATTGGGTTAAGCAAAGCTATTATAAAAAAGAAAAGAACTACTTTACTTGTATAAAATAAATGCAAAATTATAAACAAGTGAAAAAGGAAACGTATTATTGAAAAATTGTGAAGATTTAACTTATCATTAAAATATAATCTGAATTAAAAAAAAAAACACATATTTCTGTATACAACATATCAACAAGTTTTATGAATGCATAAATGACCATATCCTTTATATTAGAATAATATTTGTTTTCAAGATGTGATTCCAAGTATTTTCATTCTTTCATAAATATTATCAATTGTTATGACTTATTAATCTTTTTTGATGCTGATATCTGACATCAAATGTATAATTGTAGTAATTTAATTTTTCATTGTCATTGCATTAGCTATAAACAGGAGCAAATCTGTAGTGATTCCCAACGAACCATGCATCCTAACCATTGTTTCTGTCTCTGCTAAATGTCTACATATATCTTATTTAAAGATAATGTGGTATACATTTGTGAATATTTTTAATATTATAATAAAAAATGTAAGAACGGAGGAAATTAATTTTCATTACGTAGAGCCATACTATAATTCGAAGCCAAAACCACAGGACTACTCCTGCTTATATATTATATATCGATATTATATTATTTCAATTATATCAAACATTCTGAATGAAATACTGTATGTGATTAAAGCACAATACACATAAGAAGCATTATATAATTTATGGACATTGGATACTGGAATTATATGTGTTATGTGTAAATGTAAATAACTTGTTATTCAATTGAAAAATATTTTTAAATCTTATTATTCAGGATTATTCAGGAATTCTCTCTTTTAAACTGTAAGCTTATTGATGGTCACGCTAAGTCGATAACTTTGTTGCATTTTTCAGGATTTATAATATGAAATAATATTAAACTTTACAACATATCTATATGTTTTGAATTATTCAAACTGCTTTATATTTAACATTTTCCTAAGTAATAGCGTTGAAGAGTAATATTAAATAAATATTTGAACATGATATTTCTATTAGTTCATGTAAAATGTATAGATATAAACTCAGAAAATTATCAAAAACATTAAAGCAAACCTGTTGTTAAAGCAGGCGTCCATTCCTGCTCACCAGTAGCACCCCACAAAAGAGTAAGACTTTTATTTGCCATAGCTAAAGGATTTGCAGTTTTATCTCCGTTAGTAACACTAGGTCGCAGTAACTTCCCTTTTGTATCTATAAAAATATGAACATTATTATTTATTGTATCTTTTATGTTTCGTACTTCTTATAGATGACCTAATTTAATAATACTAAATACTAACGCTCTTGGAATCCTATTTGAGATGCTGATCTCGAAATCTGATTTGAATTGTTCGCCGCAACTTCTATTGAGGATCCACTCATGGTCGATGGTGTAGCCTCACTTTGTGACTCCAAGGTTTGCATTGGAACAGCTTGATAGTGATGTTGTTGTATTAGAACTCCGGTAGGCCCTATGGAATTTATTGTGTTATTAATATAACTTCGATAAATTTTATATATAAATTCATCTCTCTCTACGATTTAATACTTTAATATTTTAAATAATTAAATAATTAAATAATACATGCAAGATGGCAATTAAGTTGTTGAAACTAAATAGCTGTTACTTTCAGTCACTGATTGTTACCCTATATGAATGATATTCAACGCATTTATAATTACGTATACATAGAATAAGATAAAAAAAAATCAATTTATTAATATAAAACAAATATAATTACCTTTCGGAAATATGTGAGTCCATCGTCGTCTATTGCTGGTAAGTTTAATGGTAACATGTGATGGATCAAAAGGATTGATTAATGCTCTACCAGGCCTAAGTATATTCGTCGGTTGAGAAATTGAGTTCGTCGGACTACCAGCGCTTCCAACAATAGGTCTAAAGGGCGGAGATATCTCAGAGTCGGTTAAATCGCTTTTCACCGGGGTTCTGGATACACCTAATGCAATTATTTAATATTTCTATAAATATCTATATAGTATAATATATAGTATAATCTAAAATAAATATTATTGAACATATATGTGCTTACCCGTTCTATCCTCATTAGATTCAGTGTTATCGTCATCTGTTTTGTGAGGTATCGTTATCGCTGCACTTCGTAATGCAACAACTGGTGGTGAATGTGTTTCAGGTGGTGGATGATGTATATCGGGATCCGACATTTTACGTTTTAAGAGTTTTAACAAATGATCATTATTATGAGTTTCAAGGCACACCACGCTCGTCTTTTTTCTCCTTGTATTTATCCTTTGTACACTGAAACAATTGAAAAAAATGGTAATAAATTATACGTATTAATTTAATAATAAAGTAACAATGAAAAATTATTAATTTATTTTTTAGAATTTTATTATAATTCATATTTTCATGTAAAATTTCACATTACTTTTTAAAGAAGGAAAAGAAAGAGAGAACATTATGTTTTACTATATTAAAAAGAAAATATTTCAGGTTTATTATAGGAATACTAGGAAATACAAACATATAATGCTAAAGGAAATACATTTACCTTGAAGTATGAACTGTTGGTAATTGGAACACTTGTGTATCATAAGCATCATAATCAAATAACGTATTATGCAGACATTCTCTTGGATCTTCCTGCAGAAGTCTAGTTTTACAATGTAATTTTTCATTATCCGTCGAACATTTTGATACCTTCTGCGGTAACTTTATTCGCGGGATAAATGTGGAATAGGGAATCTTTTTGTTTGTAGAATAGAAACTGAGATTTATCCAGTGAGGCATGCTATAGTCATCTGGTGCATTTATGGAGGAATCTTTGTTATGAAACTAAAATTGAACGTTGCATATATTACTTTTATATAAAGTATAAATGTATATATATATATATATATATATGTATATATTTGTATTTATAGTACCTTCAATAAAGGAACTGCGTGAAGCGGTTGCTCCCCAACGCATACTAAATCGCTTCCCACACCGTTATCAATGATTCTCTGCTTTGTCACATTTGTCAGCTCCCTGTCAACCTCAAAGACTCCAACTCCAGGTGTAATGACTACAGATAACTGACCAGTCCTGTCAAAACTGCGATCCAAGTAGTGCTTTTCAAAAACTGTAAAAATATCACGAATGAGATAGGATAAATTATTTAATGGTTTGGTAATTCTTTACTTACCGTTTAGAGACATA
Source organism: Tetramorium parvispinum (assembly GCA_011638315.1). NCBI lineage: Eukaryota > Metazoa > Arthropoda > Insecta > Hymenoptera > Formicidae > Tetramorium > Tetramorium parvispinum. The sequence goes on from VBVR01001993.1 coordinate 19,976, forward strand.
TTTAACACTTCTAGAAAATTGCCTTGTGCAGCAGTGGAGTTTACTGCCTTAGGCATATTAATACCTGGCTTCTGATGATATTCCAAAACAATTTTTTGATAATCAGTGAACAGTTTACGTAGTTGCACCAAGATATTGCTCCAATCCTCAAATCTTTCATTTTGCACCGCAACTCTGTAAAAATCTTCATAAAATCTCCCTCTGTAATCTTGTTGCAAACATTCCCTCATATGATTCGGAAATTCCTCCAAACTAGTCGCATTGTAGAAAGTTCTCGAGAACAGTACTATCGTAACCTCGTGATTGCTGCCATTCTTTTTCCACTTTTGAAATAAATCCGCTAAGAATCCATTAACTGACTTTTCAAAGTAAAGATCTCCATGTATATCAAAATCCCACATTTCAGAGCTCATTTGGATGAATAAATATACCATGCTCGTAGAAGATCGAAACACTACCTGAGAATTAGAGCTTTTGTAATAAAGATAAATGTGTGACATTGATAAAGTATTATAATTTTGTACAAACTTTAGTATCATCAGTTATGACGCCACAAGCAACACGATCGCCCTGTGACCACATCTCATATACTTGACAACGTATGCTGCCGCCGCAAAACTCTATTTTCTTATTAATGTACACGCAAGTATTTACCTAAAAGAAATATGCTTATGTATATCATTGGTGAAAATTTTTCTCAAAATTACTCATAATTTTTTAGAATTATGTTAATTTCAGATTTTTTTCTATATAATTTTTTAACAAAAATTTCTCAGATTTTTTTACAGATTTCTCATTTCATAATGTCTGATAAAATCTTATAAAATCTATAAAAATTTAAGCTATTTTTTTTAGAAATTACAGAACGAGAAATCTTAGAATATTTCAAAATTTATATATATATATATAAAATTTTAAGAAAAAAAATTTAAACTTTTTCAGTATTTCTGAAGTGTGCCAATTCGTATAAAAATTCTTCGTCCAGAGATACAAAAGAGACAATCAATTAAACGTAAACCAAAGGAATACCAAGCTGTTCTTCAGACGCCACATCTCACTGCGTCCCATGTACTGATCCTTAAACGTCAATTCTATAGAATCTAGAGCCACGTCGTCCGGGTTCACTATGTTCATGTACACATCGGCGAACGTACGCAGCTGGAACATCGACGCTACGTTATTCTCCACGCTGATGGTCTCACGACCCTGGAGGTCCTCCTTAAAGGAGGTGACCTGCAGCAGCAGGCGACTGAATTCATCGTCGGGATGGTAAATCTCGACGACATCGCCGGTCTTTATGCCGGGATAATCCTTCGGGTTGATGATCAGGTCCTCCCCGCTGAAGTTCTTCTGGTGCACTATGAGCTTGAAAAGCTTCATACTTCATCCGACATTCTGGAACTACGGCATAAAGTTCGCGCTCTTCACAATGAAATGTTACACAATTAAATATTAATATACAACAATTAATACAGACATTCACGAGTTTAACCTTGCAAGATCCGCAAGGTCATGACAATTATGTTTTTCTTCTTTTCTTAAATTTACATACGTTTCTATCACCAACAACGGTCATTCTGTCGGTCGAACAATATGTGAGGTTTTTTTTTTTGGTAAAACTGTAGGACCGCGAGATAATATTGAAATCACGACATCTTAGATTAGCTCGGTGAGACTTGAAGCGAGATTGACCCGCTGCATTAGCAACGGTAGAATCAAGTTGAGGATAAAAGTTTTTGCTAACAGTTGGTATATCATTGTGCATATTTGTCGCGCGCTATACATATGTGTGTATAGTAGAGTCGGTAACCCAGCTCTCATGGTAAAAAGCTGAGCCATCCATTAAAATTCACCCTGTATGTATGTACATGAATTTCATATACATTTGATTTTTAATGTTACGGAAACTTTTATTTTCCACCGCTAGCCATTTAATAAAATTTTAATTTGGTATTATTTTATTAATTGTATACTGCAATTAATAAAATAATACCAGTTGTATACAATTGCGTATCATTTTCTTCTTTTTTTTTTTTAAATGTCTAAAGCTGTGACCGACTTGACGCTACAAATGCTTCGAAGCATTTTTCTTCTCCTTTCTTTCAATGAAGATAGAAGAAGAAAGAAAATGCTTCGAAGCATTTGCAGCGTCAAGTGGACCACAGCCTAAGGGCCTAAGCAGAATAGCTGATAACATTATAAATTATCAAATACAACAGCTTCGTATAAGTTTTAGTATAGTTTTAGGCACAAAATTATCATCCCGACTTGGCTGGATATAAAAAGTAATTTAAGTAATATTAATAGACTGAATATTAATAGTATGACGCGTGACTCTCTGTTAACGCGAATGATTAGTAACGGAAGGGTCCTGGATTCCCTAAATCCCAATGGCTCCTTATTCCATATATGTATATCCCATTTTTCGAACGTCTACCGATTGGAGACCGACTCCTCTTCTAGAAGAGAACCGGACTTCTGTAATCGGTAGATCAGAGAAGGGAAGGCACAATGGACCTAATCTGAGTCCGACAGGCGAGTTTCGCTGAGAACCGTCCCCCTTGGCATCATTATTATTAATATTAATAGAGGACATAATTGAATTGACAGGACTATCCATGAATATTTCCTATAGAAAAATGAATTAAATAGTGATTTATAATTATGATACAATACTTTATTGATATAATAAAATTACTATTAACAAAAACTTATGCAATAATAATTTTGAGAACATTTATTTCTCACAAAAGCGCGACAATTTTTACTTTTACATAATTTCGGGTTTATTCGCTATAAATATTATAAATCGATAGTTTATCTTATCACATTAAATGCATTAATTCTTATTAAAACACTTTCGCAGATGTCTACATGTATCTTAGATCATCTCGTGATCACTAATATAAATTCATCTAAAACGAGCTGTTTACTCTTTTAACCGGCTTGAATCATGACGTGCAGAGGATAATTCATTTAACGAAAACTCCGTTCGTCTTTATTAAAACTTTCACGTAAGTTCTCTTATATACACTATATGTATCTATAGACGCGCATGTATAAGTTTTTGCTCAAGTATCAGAATCGTTGACAATCAAATATCATCGTGATATATATAAATGTATCAATATTATCAATCTACACACTGAGTAGATATAAGTAAATGAAAAAAAATTATCAATACGAGATGCAATATTAAACTGCAATGTAACCGTCGAAGGGAAACAAAGGTTTACCTAGTCATACAATAATATTGTTATTGATCAGATTTTATCGCACCATTTTCCGATGGCACTGACAAATTCGTGTGAAAGTTTCAATTTGATGTGAAATCTATAAAGCCTCTAATCTTTTTATCTCCTTCGAGACTTCCGTTTTCCGCGCGACTTTCTCGAGTATTTCCTTATCGGGACTTTTCAAAGCACCAGTTTTGATTTTATCCTCCAACACTTCGATTTCCCTAAGTTTTTTGCGAAGATTTTTCAATCTCTTTTGCGGATCGGTCGTCGTTTTCTGCGCAGTGTTCGAACTGTCCTTAGTCACGTTGTTCGTCGTGGTTTGTTTCGCTGTAGGTAATGGTTTGTCGGTGTGAGCTGGGACTTCTTTATGAAATTCGGGCTCTGAGATCATGATTTTGGACAACCCCTCGGCGACGGGTTCCGTGGCTTTCGACTTGCTCTTCTTCTTCTTCTTCTTGGACCCCTCTTGGGTTTTCGCCTGCATGCCAGGTATCACTTTGTTCTTCGCCGCTAGAGCCTCTAGCTTGGCTTTATGTTCGGCTATAAATTCTGGACTGGCACCCACGGGATATAAAGGCTTTTTTACCAATTGCTTTCCTTTGCTTTCGTATCTGCAAAGGAAATAATAAAAAAGCGTGAAACAAAGTCGACAAGTAATATCAAGACATTAAAGAAAAAAAAAAACATAATTACTTACAGCGGAACTTCTTCCTGAGGAATATATCCATCTTTCACACGCCGCTGCTTGCGCCATGTGCCATCGGGTCGTTGACTTGCCGGAATAAACGTACCTGAAACAACAATCACGCGTTTCAGTCATAACATCTTGGCCGCATCTGTGCGAAATGCTGCCGTCGGCATCTACGACTGCGGGAACATTTCAAGCGCTGTATTAAATTAAAAAAAAAATCCATTCCAACAAGAATTCTAGCAGGCCGGAGGGGAACACGCCGCGGCGTTTCGGGACACGTGAAAAGCCTCCGGGGTTGACCGGTCTAACTATAGCGCGTGGGTAAAGGGAACGATCTATTATTACGCGATACCGAATCCTCATATCACTTGTTTACAACGGCCGAGGTTAGAGCCGGCGGGTAACGCGGCCGCGAGGTATCACGCCCGTTCGCGGCGCGCCGCGCAATATCGGCACCTTACCCGTCTCGTCCTTGATGTAAGTCGACGCCATCGCACCTGCCTCGCGAGAGCGCGGGTCCGCGAGAAATGTAAATAAAATGTAAAAAGCCCCACGACTATCCGCGTGCCATTCTGCGATCTCCTGTATCGTCCGGAGCGGAACGTCCGACCGACTCCTCCGCTAGTCCGCTCCGGCTCCGATGGCGGTGCGGCACTCGGACGCGGTTTCGCGCGGCGCGCCGACAGATGTCGCGGCCAGCCCCGTTTCCGAGAGTCGCGGTCTCGCGGTCGGCGGTGGACGCCACGCGTGGGAGCGGCCTAATGCATTCGGTTTTGCCAATGTAGCTTAATCTCGGTTTAACTTACTTTTTATCTAGTTTTTAAGAATTAGAAGAGGACAGAAAGTAAGTTAAGCCGAGATTAAAGTTAATCCGCATTGATAGAAATGGACATAAATTGTATAGCCGGCCGGCTCCGAGTTTTTCATAAATATTTCATGTTGCATTCTTATTTATTCTAATTTCCAATGTTCTTCGGTAACACAATGGATAAGCCTGTGCCCATTTTACTTTACCATCAATTAGAGAAGACATCGTTTTCGATGCATTGAATCTTGGTAGCCTATAATAATATTTCTGTGTAAATTTTGTATATTCTTTCCAACTCAATAAACTGAACGTATTTTATCGAAAAAAGTTATATTCTCAAGAGTTAAGAATTTATACAAATATTAAAGTTATAATATCCTAATATCTCATATTATTAAGAATTTTTCATATTCTAGATTTACGAAGATTTCTATGAAAGATACCTTAAATTTTTTTCAGATTTTGTAAGTTCTTCTTGGAAATTATAAAATGAAAAATTTTAAATTATTCGAGAAACACATATAAAGAATTGTAGAAAAACCATGGACTTTCTTAACATTTTTAAAGTGTTTCAATTCGTATTTGAGAAAGTTTTTTAAACAGTTATAAAATTTATAAAGAAGTCGAAAAATTATATAACAAAAACTTTTAATCGAAGTTTAAAACTTCGTAAACGAATCAAGATCAATCGAGCTTCGTAGGAAGTCTTATAGTTTAAAAAAAATTTAGATTCTGCGCGAGTTCGATTTCGGACCTACACGAGTCTGCGTCGACTCAAAATGAGAGCTCTATTTTATTAATTGCCCGATTGACGTCGGCACAGGATGTTTTTTAGAGCGCCATGCACTTCCTCTCATTCGCGAATTGTCGTGAAGACAGAATAGCTCTTCTTCTTGATGAGTTTGAATGAGAAGTTCTAACTTTTTATACTTCCCGTAGCTTTAAAAATATCTGGCGTATACTTCAAGGTACTTGAAAAAATAATATACTTTTAATAAAATATTAAAAAATGTATATATATATATATATATATA
>VBVR01001994.1:0-25746 GCA_011638315.1 Tetramorium parvispinum
AGCATTTTTAATTATTATTATTACTACTACAACTATTACTATTATCTACGAAGTATACACGATAAATATTGTAGTAGAATATCTCAGACAAATATTATATACATATATTATTTTATTTACCTTTAACACTTTTTGCGTCTAAAAAAAAATCACAGCCGCAGGATGTACATAATTGCACGTTATAGGTTAGATAATGAACAGTATTGCATACTTTTCTTTGCCTTCCAACTAGAGAGCGTCTATACGACGGTGTAAATCCCATGCGCTAAAAATCTTGTACATCCTAAACAAATGGGATATACAAGAAATCAAATTAAACAAAGAATACAAGTGCTATGCATTTGTATTTTGGTGTACTTCATTCTTTATTATCTCTTTATTATCTCTCTACACTGATGTATCGTGAAATATTCATTAGGTCTTTTATATTTCTTATAATAATCATTTTACGTAGGTAATACATGTTGTAATGTGTAATACATGATCGCCCTATTTACTACATTGAGAAATCGATTCAACTCATAGTAATTTCTTTAATATTAAAACTGAAAAAACTGAAATTATAATACAATACTAATATAATATAAAGGCATATATAACAAAGTGATTTTGAACGAGTTATCTTCACTCCGCCTATTTTTTCTGAATTCTGCGGCAAATCCCCACACGGCGTATATACCAGAGTTACCCTACCAACTTTTATAAAAATCCGTTCAGAAAAAAAATGTATGCCTGTGAGGGTTAATCTTAGGCCAAACATTGGTTTCATGTACAAATGTCAACATGTACAAAGTACAAAGTAGGTTCATCAATGTTGACCCAAATATCGGTCTTGAATATAATTACCAATGTTGGTTGCAAGATATTTGGTCGAATTTAGGCGTCCGAACTTTAGATATACGATAACGCACCGAACAATGGCCACATTGCCTACCTCAGCAAATATTACATGGGACGGAGCATGTCACATATAGTCACAAGTCCTGGTCAAAAGTTGTTCGAAGTCTGTTGATATCTCGTATAGGTGATACAGGAACAAATTACGATTATTTCATTAATATATTATCCAAGTTTCATATTTAAAGGCCGATATTGGCTCAAGATTGCTTCGGACAACAGAGATACTTAATTGAAAGTTATTCTATTTTGATTCCTCTATTTATACGCGCCTTAAGTTTGGCAGCAATCCTTTCAATCACCCTGTGCACACATATACATGCGCGCGCGTGTATAATATATATAATTCCTACAAATCTATACTGCATTCTCGCACGCAATCTCTCTTTAATGTGAATTTTATTCTAATCATTCTATATTTATATTTATTAGCTATACAAATTAATTCGGTGTCTTTACATTTCAAGCTTTATAACTACGTTTTAAAATTAAATAATTTCCGCCCTTTTGCGGAAGTTTATAAGTGCGTACCACTAAATTCTCAAAACACTATACTTATGCTTTGGCGAAGCAGGCGAAATAACTTCACGAAACAGCAGTGAACACGATAACGATCGATAAGCAGCATTTGAGGTACTGCATTCTTTTTGTATTTTAATTAAAGAAAAATGCTGCTGAAGCTACGGAAATAATTTGTGGAGTGTTATACGACAGCCCTAAATGCAGAAAATCGTGGGTAGACCCCGGCAAACCTTTGACATCGACTCCGAAGCCCAATATTCATGCAAAAAAATTTTTGCTGATTACCAAGTAGGATGTGAAGAGTGTAGTACATTACTGAGTTGCTGGGTCCTGGTCAGATTATTACTGTGGAGTACTATCAACAACTTATCCGTTTAAATGATGCGTTGGAGCGAAAGAAAGGCCTTATACCGGCAGCGGAAGTAGGCATATGATTTTGCAGCATGATAACGCTCGATTACATACCGTAAAAGGGACTAAGGATATCATGTATATGTATATTAGGCTAGGAAGTTTTCCCTCACGCGGTTTGTTCACTAGATCTTGCTCCGTCGGACTATCATCTATTTCGGTAGCTTCAACATCACTTGGCTGATAAGCACTTTAAAACAGTTGACAAGGTCCGAAAAAGTATAGATGACTTTATCGAGTCAAAAGTTTCATCCGCGAGGACATTTGTCAGTTGCCTGAAAGATGGAATATAATCATAAAAAATAATGGATATTATTTTGAATATTAAAAGTGTACTTGTTTTTTGTGAATAAACTTTGAATTTTATAAAAAAGGTACCGAATTAATTTGTACACCTAATATACATATAATGGAATTTGTTGCTGTATACATTATACAATTGTAATGGCTCTATCACGCAATTGTCGTAACAAATGACGTAAAGACGTACACGTTGCGAAAACGTGCAAATGCTGCTGCTCCTCGAAAGCTGCCGCGAAAGAAATCTGCGATAAAAAAACCTGTCATCGATATTCCGCTTACGAACGGCGCAAGCTTTGACCCTCTTATAAAAGTACGCTAGGGACTTCAAAGGGCGTCGCGCGCCGTTCACGGATTCAAAGTAGCAAGAAATCACATTTCAAAAAGATCTCACAAAGTCCAGACGTTAGGTAAGCCGGCAATTTGCATGTTATTACCGCGAGGCGTTTGTACTCTTGGACGGGGGCGGGAGACCAGGCAGGGAAAGGTTTTGCCCCGCGCGCGCGCGAAAGACTTGTTTATTGTAATTACGAAAGTTTGGGCTCCCGGCTCGCCTTTGCCGCGCGGGCGTACCTTTGTCTGCCGCCCTTCGCGGACTTGGCGAAACGAAGTTTCGAAAGAATAAGAAAATGGAGTCGGAGAATCGCGCCGGGAAATGGACGTTTGAATAAATACCGATTACGCTTCTTTCTCACTCTTTTCCGTAGTAGTAAATATTTATTCGCCGCCGTTGTTGCCGTCGCGACCGCAAGGAAAAAATATCCAAAGCAAACGCGATTCTCCGTCATCGCGTCGCCTGACAATCCGGCCCACGGCGGACTCTCGCGCGCTATTTTGAGAACGACGCGATCCGTACGGGAGACGAGTGGATTGACGTAACAATAAGGTGAATTACCGCGAGACGTATTACGTGAGGTGTAATCCCATCGATGCGTGTCGGGAAACGAGAAGAGAGACGTTTGAAAGGGCCACGAATTTGCCACGCGTTTGAGTCAACAAGCGCTAACGTCGCGCTTAAAGATTTGGGCAGACGGAGGACGCGGGGGTTGTACGCAACGTAATCTGGAGTATGTGTGTGGGGATGTGTTTATAGAAAAATCAGCTCGCCATCCTCACGTTTTCGGAGCAAGAATGGCCCTGGCACCTGACAGCCTGGAGCGCTCGCGATGTAAAAGGATACTCGGAAGGGGAGATGCGCGCCCCGTTTGCGGTCCCCGCAAATCAATGGGCGATCGATCTCAGGTATCCCTTTACATTGAGAGTTTGCGGATCGACGAGGATTTATTGATCGGACGTCCTATTGATCACTCGTTCCTTTTACCGAAGCACTTCAGCGCATAGAAGGATTTCGCTATCAAGCCGAGGATTGAGAACGTCCTCTTCGATCAAAGCATCATTTGTCTGCCGAAATAATATAAATCAGTTATATTTTCAAGAAATTGCTCTTTTGCCCATATTTATCTTTCTGTTTTTGAAATGTTTTTTTTCAGCAATATTCCACATTTTGAATGCAATGTTGAATGTTATTGTAATATTGAATTAATATTGAATATTGTGTAGAGAATATCTATATATATTTTATAGAGATTATTTAAATATAATACTTTTTGTCGTCAAAGTCGTAAAATTGAATACGCATTTTATGCTGGCAACAAATTTCAGAGGTTTCTGCACATCAATGCGAAAATATATCACGCGACGTAAATAAACATATAACAAACAATACACATTCTATGAATTACGTGCAACGAGAAAACTTGTCGATTTGGTTATATACAAGGATATGTGCAATCGCAATTTAGCAGTTATAGATATATCGGTCCTCTCGCGCGACGGGCGCAAACCACTTAGACGGAGTCGAAGTTACCGCCTCGAATTATTAGGTAATTAGGCTAAGATGGTCCTGGTGACCATCCCGATGATGGAGAGGCACGTTATATGCACGACTACCTACCGATGGATAAACACATGGGCAGATTACACGGCGCTCTCGGCTCTCGCATAGATATATGCAATTTAACTAGTAATTTCGAACTTACACCGGCTTAACTTCGGGAGTAATGACGTGGTAGTTAAATTGCATCACACGAACGAGTTGCGGCGCTATAACGTCACATCCCCTAAAACAAAATAGGTTATAGTGGATTTCTTGAGAAATATCTCCTATGACAGATTGCTTTAAAAGAGACTATTCCCTTCTAAAGTAGAGCAGTAATTTCGACGAAAACTACAAGTTGTGAATATTTTAGAATAATACATTAATATTATCGTAAATTTTACTAACAAATTTATTCAAGACACTTTTATATCATTAATGAAACAATTTATAATAATTTTGAAAATTAAATATTAAATGTTTCAAAAATGTCAATATCACAAAGGTTTGAAAATAAAAAAGAACATTATTATTATTATTAATTAAATATAAATAGTAATGGAAAAAATAGATACAGGCATACATATCTGTTGGAATTGTAATTTTTTTTCTCTTTAAAAATCATAAAGAAACATCAAAAATAATTTAAAGTCGATAAGGAAAGAATTTTAATATCGAAAACATTTGTGCTCTTTGATGTATATTATACTTACGAATTTCGAAATTGAGTTTTCAATATTCAAGTCTTTTTCGATATCTCCATTTTTAAGATATTTAATTTGAAAAAGTTGCGCGAAACTGGTTGTATGAAATTGCAATATCCGATCATACATTTGGTAATCATACCAGTAATTTAATATAATCATCATATAGCTTTTATAGCAAAGTGAAAGAGAGAGATGGTATTGTGTTTATTTTTTATTATGCTAAAGAGACTTTAGACACTGAAGTCACAGTCGATTGCCAACGAGGACTAAAGAGTAAATTCCTCCCTTCTGAGTGTTAGTGTGAAGGACAGCCAAAGAGAGGCGGTAAAATTATTCTCCATCTGTACACGAATCTCAATTGCGGGAACGGGATACTATGCCGGTATCGTGTGGCGCGAGTGACGACTCGTACCACGCGACTGCACTCGACTTGACCCCACTCGACCTCACCACTCGATCCGTATTCGATTCGAGTCGAATCGGCAGGTTTCGTTAATTGTGCAACGCGGCCCTCGCGTTATTTGCCGATCTCGCTCTTCTCGCCTCTTTCGCGAGCCTCCACAGGCAATTCACGAACGGTCCGCCGATGAATACCAACTGGGGTATCGCATCAGGTTGTTCCTGGGCGCTAATATAACACCGGCGCTTCTCTTCTTCCTCTTTCTCGATCGAGTCACGATTTAACATAGGCGTGGTGCGCAGTGCTTTCCAGTCCAACAAGACGGACGGCTTGACCTCTCTCGTAACTTAACGTAGACTCCGATCGGCTGAACGCCACGAGATCGAGACCCACGATTCGCCGTCATCCGTCCGTGAAATCGTTTCTTGTGTCGCCGATCGGAGCGGCCTTAACTGCGGGCAGTGCTTTTAACGCCGTAATCATTTGCACGAGACATACCAAGCCAAAGGTCGTATAATACGTCGTATAATGCAGATCAATTAATCTACTATTCATTATAATTGCATATTTATCGATATTTAGCATTTATTTTAATGGTAAAACGCACTCCCTAATGCTTGTTAAGCGTTCAAAGTAAAACAAGAAATGGACAGCTTCCTTCCGCAATAATTTATATTTTGACATTAAATCTCGCAAAAGAAATGATTAATTTTAATGATAACGGTTGATTCAAATTTGCATTGGATCGCTTGAGTGGTCAATCGCGAGCGCGCACAAATGGTTCGACGAGCGACATGGCGCCCAAGGGCACCACCGCATTGAGGACCGCGTATCGCATGAAACTGCCATGACATTCGTGGTCCCGACTGAAGAGAATTACTTCGAAATGAATCTGACATACATGTGGCGCTAATATACACCGCTATTTATTGGAAATAATTAATATTTAATATCGTTAGGTACAAGTGCTAGCCGATAATAAACCACGTTACATTGTGCCTGAGATATTAAAGATCTAATATGTGTGCGTAGCCGGAGTTGATCCATATAAGGCCTCCTGAACGTGGCAGTACGTGACGTACCCGACAGTGTGCTAGACAACTACAGACCATTAATAATTGTTTCGAGAGAATGACTGAAACTGATTGTTCCTTCATTACATCTTGTTCTCGAATGATGATCTAGAATCGAACGACAGTGGTAAATTCTTACGGAATGATTTTACTAAAACAAGTGCGTCTCATCATAAAAATTGTGATTCCTCTTTTTTAGTGTTTAACTTTCTCTCATGTCGTATCCATCGTGTCCATGTTTGCAAGTTTCTAATCTCACAAATAAAAGCAAAAACTGATTGATTTTTCATTAATTTTGATAAAGTAATATTTAATTAACGATAAAAGATATAAATTACTTATGGTTAAAACTAACCAACGATTTATGTTACATTCTCGCAACACCAAGCAACACCTATGAATATGAGATAAACAAACTAAAGAAATAAGGAATGTGAAACGACAATCAATTTCTGAGCACATTCTTCAATAAGAGAAACGAGTGAGAACTTTCGGGTTCGTCTAAAAACCACGAAAAAGTCTGAGAGTCTGCTCGTCTGCTGTGAGAAAATATCGATCGATCCCGTACACGAAAACACACTTTCCAAATGGCTGCATTCCAACTTAAAATCAGCGACGCTCGTCACCGCACGCCCATCCCTTCATCGCGCGTACGGAGTAAACGAGGTTCAACATAGAACGCCAGCACAGGAGAGCCAAACGTCGCATAGAGGAGAGAGAGAGAGAGAGAGAGAGAGAGAGAGAGAGAAGAAGCGAGAAAAAGGAAAGAAGAAAAGAGTAGCCAACTGTAAAAGGCGAAGAGGAGAAGAAAGAAGAGGGCGTAATAACGCCAGCGTGAAAACTCGCCGAAATCTCCGGAGAAAGGAGGGCGGGGGGAGAAACAGAAGCTGCGTCTTGGCCTGCTCATAGGCACCTCTCTTTCCCTCCACTTTTTCCCGCTTCTACTCCCTTCCTCTTCTTCTTTCTTCGCTACCTCCACGCTCTCATTCCTCCTGCGCCGCTCCCGTTTTCTCCTTGACGGGGGCAAAAGCACGAGTGGGACGGGCGAGGAGTCGGGGCAGAGCGACGACAGGGGCGTACGAAGAAAGGGGCTGCAACGTGGTAACTCGCGGCGCGCTGTGCACACAACAGTATAGGTGGGGATAACAGGGGAAGGGGGGATGACAGGATGGACCGGTGTACGGTAGTGGCAGTATAACCAAGGAGCGACTCGTCGGAGCGGAGGGAGGGAAACGAGGGGAGCATCGATCGGTCATGCGCAGATTGCGCTAGGTACCCGCCGTCGTTTCCGCCGCCTGTATACATCGTGCGCGAATGTATCCGTGAATTGCGCGACGCTGCCGGGAGAGATAGCAGGGATGCGGTAACGTCTCGTATGAATCCCAAGCTGGCAAATGTATCCACGATATCCGTCTGCATCCGTGTCGACGAATCGGTTGCTCCGTCCCTTCTCTAATTTTTTCTTAACTCGTCATACGTATCCGCCACCTAATATAAGCGCCGAAGAGGACGGATTCAAATTCTCTGCGAGTAAATTCTCTGAAGATAGCCAAATCTCGGAGAAATTTCTAATGCAAATACCTTTTCCCAAAACGAAAGTAACAGAGAAAGATTTCATAAATTTTAGAGAGTTTTTGCATTACTTTCTTTTCTCCTTTTATCAGATATTAAACGTTAATAATTTGGACAAAAGGCAAAGTGGGTTCATATAATCCTTTCAAACTGATCTTTTGTATATATAAATTTAGTTTTTGCAATAATTTATAGAATTGATTTAATTCAGAATATAAAAATATTAGAAAATATATCTTTGAGAATTTTTGAATTTTTAATATTCTATGACACTTCAATGACCATTTCAAGAAAATTTTTTAAACTTTTTACAAATTTTATCGAACTCGTTTGACTTTGAGCAAATGATGTTAAATAGTTTACTCCGTTTAATATTTGAATCTCACATTTATAATTATCATTATTTCGTACTGTTCTATAATGCTATATTTTCAGAAACCTTGACACTTTACAAATATTAATAATTTTCATCTTTATTTATCTTACAAATTCAAGCGAATCAGAGTAATACTAACATTTACGTTGCGATGTCTTGCTCGTCAATAAAAGTTTAATCACAAACGTACGTGCATTATTCTTTACAAGTTGATGAAGAATATTAATTCTCTTTTAACAATAACAATAATAATCAAATGTATTTTCCAACCTTCTCGAATCAAGCATGAGTATATGGGCAATTCTGAATTTATAAATACAATACGCTAAAATATATTATTTATCCTAACCGTCGACGAACGATTTCGAATACGTTAAATGTCTGACGTTTAAGGATAAATTTCAACTCGTGAATAAATCCGATAATTGATCTGAAACACGAATAAAAGTGGATCTCTCGGCATCCGATCTGTCGCTCATTGATGATTCATTGGCGTCTCGTCTGATCATTGTCGTATATCGAAATCCGCGGTTGCTAACTCACTCACTGACGTCTCTCTCTCTCTCTCTCTCTCTCTCTCTCTCTCTCTCTCGTCGAATCCGCTACTCACTCGTCGAGGGTAAGCAACCCCGACGCGGTTCGGTCCGCGCAAGTTAGGTCGCGACGCGACGCGACGCGTTGCGCCGCGCCGCACCGCGCTCTTCGGGGTTAGGGGTTAGGTTAGCCCGTCGTCATCATCCCTCTCCGGCTCCGGCTCCGGCACAGGCAGGTATATGGAACACAGGGCCGCGCAGGGTCCGTCGTGTGACTGTAGGCGGAGGCACCACACCCCCGCAGGGGCAGGCGATAGTACCGCGCCGCGGGTGGTGGCGGAGGCGCATCGTCACCGCGGCAGCAGGGGTGGCATACGGGGCAGCCGGGAGGCGGCTTGGAGGGGAGGAGGGGCGCCGCGGCGCCTCTCTTGCCTGGAGCACAGTGCGACGTCGCGACGCGCCACGTGCGGTGGGCCAATACACCGCAGGACCGACGACACGAGATACGGAAAACGCTACGTAACGAAACGGAACGTGACGCGACGCGACGCGACGCGACGCGACGCGACGTGACGCGGCGCGACGCGACCGGAAACTACCTCCGGCATCTTTCCCTCCTCTCATCTGCTCTCGTCTGCATTTTCTCGCGTGACGCGAGAACGCGTCCCATTGTCGCGTCATCGTCGTCGCGCCGCCGGTCCGCCTGCCATCTTCGACGAGCCACCGAGTGATTCCAAGGTGCGATCGAGTACATATACTGTCCAACGTCAAGTATTTACAAGAGGGGGAGAAAGAAAGAGAGAGAAAGAGAGAGAGAGAGAGAGAGAGAGAGAGAAAGAGAAAGAAAGAGGAAGACGTGGACTGTTTGCGAGCGCGGGGAACGAGCAAACGGGGGAGGAGAGGGAGTAAGAAAAAGGAAAATCACGGAAGAGAGAGAAGGAAGGGAGTGAGCCGGTCGGTAGGAACGCGAGAGCGAAAGAAAAAGAGTGAGGGGGCGGGAGAAAGAGAGGGACAGTTTGACTGTGTTTCGAATTATCCTCCGATAATCCGCTTGCGGATTAAGTTACGAAGGCACGCGTGTGCGTACATGCGCATCATTTCGCTCGCGACAGATCCATCGCGGGAACGCATTTTTATCTATTTGTTCGAGTCGGACGTGAAAACGCGAGTTTCGCCGGTAGCTGCCGCCGATGCCGTCGCCGCAGTTCGTCCGTCAGTGATTCGTCGCGAGATCGAGACGTGGAGGTGAGTTTGCCTCGTACTTCCGGGGCATCGCGGCTCGGCTTTAATCTTTGCACCAGCAACGAATCGAGTGTGCTCCGAAAAATAATGACGAGGGACGTACACACGGAAATTTCGGGCGAGTGATCGTCGCGAAAGCTGTGCGAGATCCGACGCGGTGACCTTGGTCTGTTTCTTTTAACGATGAAGTAACCAATAGTTTCCGGAGGATTTAACGATATAGCTGCCGTGTAGTCAAAAGTTACTTCGGAGGATACATTCTATGAGTAATGTTTTATTTTTGTTTCAAAAGAAAGCAATTTATTAGATTTAGGCACTTTAAGAAAAATATATATCGCAAAGCGATACATCGTGTCTTAGTTACGAATTTAAAAATATAGAGAAAAGGAAAACTTTTCCTCTCTGTGTGTATTCTGTCTTTTTTTCTCTATGTGAAAACAGTTATATATTTGGGATTACGTAGACAGAGCGACCTTGATTCTCGAAAACGATTGACAGACTAAATTTCTTTCGTTTAACAAACATAACGCACAAACGTTACACTTTGTTGTCGAAAAGTTCTATCATTCAGGTAAATTCAGATGAATATGAAAACCTTTGAGAATAGAAAAATTATGGTTCAATAAACAGTAAAAAAGAACCGAGGAGAATAGAAATGAAATGATAAAAATATCATTTTTATTGCAGTGTGATAAAGTGGTGTGTGAACACATTGTTAAACTTTTTAGCAATTTTTTTACATATGTATAGCATTTATTACAAATGTGTGTTTTTCCTTCATTAAAAAAAATTAAAACAAGCAAAAATGTAAGAAAAATGTTTAGAATGCAAGAAAAATCTTCTATATTCGTAGAGAATAATTTTCGAGAATAAACAAATAATTCTTTTACTTCGGATGTAAGTTTTCAAATTCAATAGACGTCACTGTGCACAAGAAGGATAAATGATATTCTATTGGTGTAAAGTTAACCATTTTGATCGTCTGATTTAATTTAACTTTGTGTCTGCGAAAAGACAGTATGCAAATCGGATATAACGATAAATAGTACAGAGGGGCAGCAATTTGTTGGTTAGATTGATTTGTTGCATGGAACTTTGTGATGCTAAATAATAAAGTCAACGGTGCCGCCGATATTTGATCACTTTGATTTAAAAATGAAAGAAAGGGGGGCAAAGAGACTCAATGCAAAGTACCATGGGAATTCTGTGGTTGAAACAAGTATGAAGTACTATATAGAAATATAACATATTTCCTGCGTTTAAATTTAATAGTGATATCCTTTGATTCGCACGAATTTGCATAAATCACGGATATATTGAAAGATGTGTGGTGTTGTTATATGTATTTTAATTTTGAAAGCGAGAACCGGGTGTAATTGCGTTCAATAACTCTTTATGAATATAATGTCGATGAGAGAGAGAGAGAGAGAGAGAGAGATTTCAGTAATAAATTATTCTCTGAAGTTACACTATCATTATTGACAAGATTTGTTGAGCGATTGAAACATCGTTCATTCAAATTCACAAATTTTTTCGTCCAATATAAATCTTTTTATATAATTGAATGGTTATGTTTTTTTTTATTAGCTTATATATTTTTTATTTATATATTTCTATATATTTTTCTGCATCCGAATTGAAGTGATGTGATTTTTTATTGCGTTTGGCAGTGAGACTGTTCTGGGATTATTATTGTTTTATTCGTTAATTGCAGAATACGAAAAGCCTTCTGTCTGAATTTTACACGATTTTTAATCTTAGTATTGTGCGACTTATTCTTATTCACATTTATAAATTTATATTTGTAGTAAAATAAATTTAAACACCATTGTGATAAACTTTTCGAGATACCGCAAGTTGATGCTAAGCATTTCCATGAAGTGTCTGATTGTACTTGTAAACATCTTAGGATCTGCAGATATTTATTCGTAGACGTTTCATAGCAATAACGAAAAAGAAGCTAGGGCTGTAATCTCCGTTTGTCGAGCGTCTTGGGATATCTTCTCGTTTTGTGAAAGTGTTTGCAATTAAAAAGCGGTCGTGCCACCTCGGGGAGCCGTATTTAACTTTGCTTAACTAAGTTCCCGATCCGCTGACGCGACGCCCGAGGGATTCCGGCCAACGAAAGTAATTCGCATTTTTGTTACTCACCGCAGGAAATTTTCGCCAAATCTTACTCAATATTCCCGCCAGCTTCATGTGTGGTTTGTGTAAAAAAAAAGTATCGTGCGAAAATTCCTTAAAATCTTCTTCGAGAAATTTATATTGTGCATAGATTTTTCAGATCCAATTAATTCTCATAAAATAATTTTCTTTTGTAATTAAAACTTTAATGGTAGATAATAATTTTCTCTCATAATTATATAATTAAATAATTTTTCTTTGTTTTAAAAATTAAAAATGTAATATTAGTAGATGAATGAAATTTTAGATTAAAAAATTATTTTACTAAATCATATAAATTTGAATTTATTAATGTTTTTGAGCATAAGGAAATACGATTATTTCTATTTATCAATTATGACAGTTTCTTTTTATTCTCTTTCGTGAATTCGCCCTTAAATAGATTCATCTGCCAACCTTTGAATAAACTCGTAACATTTGAGATACTCTTTATTCCTATTAATAATTATATTCAATTAAACACTTGCACATCTTTTTTTTCCAGTACAACTCGCTTTCACGGAGCTGCCGACGGAAGATGCCGCCTGCCGATCATCTCGGAACGTGAGTGACAAGCTGGATATTGGTAGCGTGCCGATCAGCGAGGAGTTTCCGGGTACTCCACAAATTTTTCAATCACGGAGGACACTAACAACAACATGTCTTACCTCGCTCTGGACTCCAACGCTTGGCAGGTAAATGTTACATCTGTCATGCCGACTTTATATGTTGGCTTTCACGCTGGAATGAACGTCGGTATTTAATCAAATTGCGGTTCTGTGAAATCTGAGGATACAACTAGAAATAAAAGTTAAATATTTGTTAAATATTTTCTTTGTATGCAATCGGCGAATAGTTAACGATGATTTCTGCCACTTTTGAATACTACTCTACCGACGGGACTTTAAATTATAATGCAAACACATGTCTTTAATACATATCTTTGATATGCTAATTAACAAGGTTATTTAGCTTTTTTTGAACAATGTGCACTTGATAAAAATAATATTTATTTTATAAATTAAATTCTCCGATATCGTATTTAATTTTCTCTGTATCGTGTCGCACATGTTTAATTCGCGGATTATAGTCGAGAAATGTTATCTTAAAATGTGATTCTAGATTTCGAAGGGAAATGTTTTAACCGTAACATTTTTATGATAGGGAAATAAACATGTTCTATGTATTCTGTACTAAATGAAAAATGGAAGACGCGAAAAAAATTATATTTTAAAGCAGATATTACGTACAGGATTTCGAAACCGATTCCAAACGATCACATTATAAATTTGCAGATATTTTCTCGCGTAATTGAATTTTAGCTTCGGGTGCGAAAAAGATTTTCACATTATTTAGTGTATCTACCTCAGTCATTCAAATATGACCGTAAGAATACCGGAATGTATATCTCCACGTAATTTTCGCGACAGCAGCGTGGATGGAAATATTAAATTTGAAGCTCGCGTTACCTTAGCCGAGGTATCAAGACACGTCGCCGCAGTAAACACATTATCCTCGTGAATATATCCTGGATATCCAAGCTCCCTGCTGCTGCTGTATGTGACATGAATATTTATATGCGGCACAGAGAGAGAGAGAGAGAGAGAGAGGGAGACCGTTATCGTCGCGCATGAACATTTTATTCTCCCGCCCGCGGAAGCTGCGCTCTCTCATTATTTTATTATTCGAATATGTAATTCTAACGAGACGTCTGCGAACGAAAACTGTTTAACTGAAAAATTCATCCGATTGGTGAGCATCGATAAATGGTTCGCTTTGTATTTGCACCCGAATCACAGACTGGCCAAACAAAAATTGAAACGTTATATTTTTGCAATTGAAAAATTTATGTAATTATTATACCTTGTAATGCACGTGTATTAATTAAACGACAGGTATGCAACACGCCTGATTATGAGAATAACAAAGGTATTGAAAGTGTTATCCGTTCTACAAAATTGCTGTATCTCGCGCACACCTAAAACGATTCTTTTTTAAACATGCCTTACCTCGCCTCGCTCAGATTATCGAAAAAAATGTAAAGTATCGTGTTGGCGATCGATTGGACTTCCTGCATACCTTAACCGCCTCAACCGCCACTTCCGCGTACAATCCGGCGTAAAACGGCTACGCGAAACGCCGCCAGCAAAGCGAGCTAAACAGGCCCTATTTACCATGAGGCGTTTCTGATAATCGTAGATCACCGAGGACAGATCAATCTTCTTCCGCGGTCGTGCGCTGATCGGCACGGGCCCACCCCATTCATAAACCAGCCAACCAGACGTCAGATACGGATCGCGGGGGACCGAGATATCTCTCTCTCTCTCTCTCCTTACCGGCTAATTCTCCCCTTATGGACGCGGTCATTACCGACGCAAATTAGCGACCGATCCACGGTACTGGCATTTCGCATGCGATGCATGGAACGAGTTTGCGCGATTACGCATACCGCGCTGAGGAATGATGCCGTTGGGTTAAGTAATGCGCGCACGCGATCGCCATGCCATGCCGTACCATAGGTTAAAGACGATCCTAAAGCCGGATAGAAAAGAGGAGCCCTACATGCAACGGGTTCGCGCAAGAGTCCTCTACCGCGAGCTACATACATATCTACCTACAAGAGGGTATCGTAAACGCAAAATTCTTGTGTACACACGCACTTCTTCACGTATTTACGAATACTATTGAGATCTAGGATACATCGAGGGAGGATTATATTAATAATTTCATTCAGAAACTTATTTATATGAAGTAGATTTCTCTCTCTGTTTGTGTGTAATTACATGCGGTGCGTTCGATTTAGTCATCATTTGTTTCCTTGTTTCATTCACGCAACATTTTAAAGATTCTAGACAACGTTAGACAATGTTTGCAAACAGACGTCGTTTTTATACATATTTCGTCATATTTATTTTAACCTTTTGCCTTTTCCTCTTCTTACAAGTTTTCTAGAAAAAAATTTGTGAAATATATGTACCTATGTATTTGCGCCAAGTAGTAAGACATACGTTGCATTCTTCTTGCAGTCTAATCCTATTACGATAAAATACGCCATCGGGATCGTTAATATAAATATACGCTATAAATATAAATTTTATCACTTTGAATGCCTAGATGCTATTACGTTATACGTACCTCACATATGCCATGATTGATAGAGTTGACTGTTCAAATGACACAAGAAAAACTCGCATGAACAAATGACGGGCAAAAAAATCTTAAATCGTGTAAAAAAAAGTCGCCGTATCGTCATTGCGCTTTGGACACGGTATGGCGCACATCAGTTCTCCCCTTCATGGTGGTCACGGAAATCATATAGTAACAGCAGGAAATATAAGTCCTCGAACATGGCGGATAGCGGAAACACGTTTAGGTAGTAGCCCCGTATTGAATTATGTTGTTAGCCGAGTTCTCGCTAGCTGTGCCTATGTTGTCTGAAAGGCAATCCCGCAGCGGTCGACTAGTACTTCTCTCAACCTTACCTCCCAACGCTTTAATTCATTGCACTGATAACAAGTATCTCGAGTTTGCTTTCTCAGTCTTCAATTATTTATTCAAATTCTGTGATTGCGTTTAACATGCTGTTACGTTTCGATCGGAAACGTAAAGAATATAAGCCACAAATGAAGATCTTTCACGTTTTTACTTACTTCTCGTACTATGTAACACACAAATGAACTTTATTATATGTGTATATGAATTTATATATGAATTTAAATATGAATTTATATATGAATTCTTCCGTTCTTTTGTCTGAAAAAGTTGTAAAATTATTTTATAATTAACCGTGTCTTTTCAATAGGCAGAATGTTACGTAAAACAATATTGTATTTATTATATTTATATTTATCATATTTATTATATTTATGTATATGCCTGAAATAATTTTTTCTATACAGTAAATGAAACAACAAACAATTTTCACGATTGAGTTACCTATATCAATTTTGAGACACGACACGGATTAGCGTGGACAGAGTATAAAAATATTGTTGAAATGGTGATTTGTGCATATAGCTATCATACTAGGTTAACAACCACTGGCCAAACAGAGAAAGAGAATGCCATTTCTTTTCTACAAAAATAATTATTGCATTGAAATTCAGTTTTACTGTTTTTGTTTACACACGGGAAATGCGGGTTTTGACAAAATAAAATATATCAAAATGCTACTTCATTGGACCAGTTTTGTCATTGTAAAACTGCCAGATATTGAAAACAGCTTCGTAACCGAAAAATACAGGGAGAGAATAATAATACACAGCGATGAAGGAAATCGTCAAAATGCGGGAACGTGGCTGGTGAGTGACGAGTATTTGCACATTTTCCAATAAAGTATGATCTGGTCACGTGGCAGAGCCGAGTGGCGAGTTGTGTCTTTGTGGCTGGAATAACAAGGGTGAGATACCCGCCATGCAGGAGAGAGAGTTAATACTTTGCTCTCACGTGCCACGTTGCCAAAGATCACTCTCGTGTCTTTCACGCTTTCCCGCTCCCTCCTCTCTTTTCTTCCTTTTTCCTCTTTCTCTCCTTTCGCAAATCTCGTTGTGAATACGTATTGACGAAAAAAACCACAACGCCTCCTGCGACAAATGCGATATTTCGTTATATGCTCATTACGTATGCAAGACGTACTGTAATATCTTTAAATATTCAGAAGGATAGAAAGCTGTTTTCTTGATCAGACTTTATTCGTGAGGCTTTACAAGTGACGAATACAGGCAAGCGAGCAATACAATAATGTGTTAATAATAAATTAAAGGTTTGTTCGCTACGAGTTATTAATGAGAACTGAGTTCAAGATCTTCGCTTAAGGGGATGCTGGCGATAGGTCTGTTTTACCGATTAAACGCAATAATTTTTGTCACAAGTTTTCGCACGTATTATTTTTATAGATTTGGAAATCTTTTTCCAGAATTAAAGTATACGTATTAATACTAGTCTGCAAGATGGAATTTATGTTTAAAATGAAAAAAAATTTTTAATTCACGTTTTTCTTACCATTTCTTTTAGTCCAATAATGTCGTCTGGAGCTGTCACGTCGTAACAGTATTTGCTTAATATAAAAACTCTGCCATTTATACTCATAAAATTGAAGTCTACAGACACATAGATGACACAAACAAACAATATCAAGTTCCTAAAACTTAACTTTGATGCTTAATTCGATACGAACTTCTTTGATGAAAATTGATGTGTACATTATAATAATACATTAGTTATTTTTCCACAATATTCTGATAAAGAAGCTGTTGTAAAACGAGAAATGTACATACATATACAAACAAATCCTCCTTATCTTTTTATACCCTTTTTTATATCGCATTTTTAATTTCATATTCTGTATTATCGATCTCGTCACTTCAGCATCCCCTTAACAAGCATGCCTGTTTATTAAAATTACCATAACGTAAATAATACAATATATTCTGATATCAAAAGTAAAGATTGACTCAATTTTGAAAGAAAAATTCAAATCTTCCAGAAAATCGTAAATGCCCGTTACATAAAATCTTTTTCTTTATTTTTAAATCGATTTGATGATGTATCGCCTTGTAATTAATTCTTCTTCTGCTTGCATTTATAGAAATGGAATTATTTTGAACAAAGTTTTATCGGGGGGAAAATCAAAATATGTAATCTGTAACCTTGTGAATCTTATATTTACATATCCTTGCAATAATTTTCTAATCTTTCAATGCGAATTCTGTTAATCTTTACAAATTCTATTTTTTCTATTATTTAGACTAATCAAATTTTAATTTTATAACAACACTTAATTTATCCAAATTGTGTAAAAAGAATACTATGGATTAACAATTATTCAAATCTTTTTTAGTGTTCAAACATGATGTAAAATTTGAGGTTTTTGCGGTTTACGTGACTATTCAGTTTGGTTTCCGGATTTAAACTGGGTGCTTTCTTGACTTGATTCCGACATTTCCTAAACTATCAGTTCATTTCACTAGGAAGGAATAACCTGATACTTCAACTGGAAATCAAATCGAATATTTAAATATGATTAAATAATAAATTCTTTGGCTAAGGTACGAAAGTATATTGCTTTCATTGGATATTTTTATTTAAATTGTTGACCAATGACTCTTGACATGTTCACACACATTTCTATTGATAAACGTTTGACCGAGTTTGACTGACTTAAATCGTCCGATCGTCGCTTGATGCAGCTCGATTTGCCGTACGGAAAGAAAACATTTTTCCGGGGTATCAACGCGCATCGGTTGTGTTCTCGGTGTAACCGAGCGTTACGTTCAATATACTCGAGTTATTTGTCGCTTTATCTCCGCTTAATGCGTGATTCACTATTTTGCATGGCGGGAACAGTTGGTGGCTACATCAAAAACCCACCGGCACTTCAAAGTTCATAGAATCGAGCGCGGCCTCGTTGACGGTGGAGGGTAGAGCTTCGTTTGCGTGATGAGATGGGGAGGGTGGGAGAAGAAAAAAGAAGAAGGGTGAACGAAAAATAAATGATACCCGAATTAGCGTAATCGTGTGATGGTTTTGCGAGGGAGATACGCGGCAACGCGAGGGGAACGACAAATTGCGTTTCGATTTCATTTCGCGCGGAGATGACCGTCATCACGGAGAACGAAGAAACCGAGGTCGTAAGAAAGAAAAAGAAGTAAATCGATCATACGATTGAAACTATTGTTTTCTCGATTATCGATTATCGAATGGGACCGTTTCCTTTCGAGTGATGTCACACTCCGTTATTTTGCTCTTATTATGTATACAATATTGATATTTAATGCTAATAGCAAATTGACATTATCACCGCGTCGAGGAAACTATATTATTTTACATGAAATATGTTTATGATAATATTCTCGTTAACGTATAGCAGCTACAAAATATTTATCTTGAAAAGTAAGGATTAATCAATAATGTGGGTAATATATCATGTCCAACAAATATGAATTATAGCGTTCGTAGTAATATTGGGTTAATTCATAAATAAGTTCCGTTTTACTCAATAAACTGAATGTTTAGATTTACAGTACAAGTACTAATTTGTAAATGATAAACTCTTAACTCTTGCAGCAGATAATTGAATATCGTGGGTAATACTGGATTTTCAAAAGAAAAAAAAAGTTTCAGTAATTATGTGTAGCAGAATTTATTTATGTATTAATCCAATGGCTCCCCCGTTATAAAATTAACTTTTTTGATCTTGTGTCATTACGTGTAGATTAATTAATAAATTTTTTTTAGCTAATTGTTTTGTTTTCTGCAGAGAACTTTGTGCGTGTTACTGATATGCGGATTTATATGAAAACTAATAAAACTTGAGCTTTATCTTTTCACGACTTTTAAGATGGTCTTGAAAAGTAATTTTATCAAAAGGAATATTTATTTATATTTTTAGTTAATACACTCTATAGAAGGTAAAGAGTCATTTTACATTTAACAGCTACGTTTGTGCCGACGTTCTGCCGACAGTCTTGAAAAATTATTAGCTTCAAGCCCTACAAACTCATCATTTGTTCCCGTCGATGGAGCACGTAAATAGAGCAGTTATTGACCGAAGTCAAACCTTCGTCTGTCCAAATACACAGAAACCGAACGCGAGGCGATTGTAATGGGTAACAGTCGAGGTTGCCATTTTACTATGGCGGCGCGAGTTAATCATGTAAAAGTGTGTATCTAATGCGCTGCAATTACAGTTAGGCCGCAGTACGCAGGGCATTGAATAAAAGACGGTGGCTGTCGGCGGGCAGGACGATGCCAAACATCGACGATAGCCCCCTTGGAAACGTTGGTTAACCCATGTGACAATGCTGAGAGCAAGGCCCATTGTCACCCCCGGCTTTTACACAAAAGGCCACGGCACTTTGTTCATACGCGTCTATATGTCGTATCGCACGACACATTCCTGCATAATGCAGACGACACATTCGGGTTTCGCGACCTTTCGTCCTACAGTGCCACATTGACGCTTGTGTGTGATACGAAGATATTATATGTTTATTGGCAAGAACAGAATATATATCTATCGAAAGCACAGTTTTTTTTATCAAATTTCTGTCGATCAACAGAAATTTATAAAAAGATAAATGCTGAATACGTTATTAGAAACGATACATTAAAATGAAATTTATTTAACAGAAAAAATATGAGCTTATAATTTTAGTTACTCGCACGTGAGTCTTTCAGATCCACTTTTTTCACTTTTTAAATTTGTGTAATTATATATATATAGTGATTACGTTTGAACTTGGCGCAGGAAATTCTTGTAAATATGTATATTTCCTTTTGTGCAGAGTAGTTTATACATGTGTAATAAAATAAGGTTTAATTATTTTGTTATTATTTACTTGATGTATTCTAGCCTAGGGGCTTAAAAGATTCCCACGAGAATAATAAACACTAAAGATTAAATACAGAACCTTCCAATCTTTCAATTTCCACTGTTTTAATTCGCGGAAAATTTATAAGTATCTTAATTATATTCGAAAATTAGCTTAAACTTAAAAACAAATGCAATTAATCTACTAACATCGAGAAGAAGTGTAACACAACTTTTATGAAGTATCCCCGATAGCAGATATTGATCATGCGCTAAACCCAAAAAATCTGATGAGATCTCGGCGAGATTCCAGAGCAATGAAAAACAGAGGGAAAAGATGCGAAGGGGAATGTACAAAATAGAGAAAGGAAATAGAAGGGAGACAGGAATAGCAGGGGCCACGTATCTTCCGCGATAATAATTTTTCTAGACCGTTTTTCATTTGGCATGGCCGTCAGTCGGGACGCGCCATGATCTGTCAGCCCGAGCCGACGTCGGCTTGTGTTTTAGTCCTTAACTCGTTCTGCTTCCAGTAATTAAGACTCAAGCTTAAAAAAAGAGGAAGGCGGTCGAGCCGTGGGTGGTTAGGGGAGATCGGGACCGGGTTAGATTAGAGGTAAGAAGGGTGGGACAGGGAGTCGAGGAGGCAGGGGTAGAGTGCCGCGCGATGACACGCTCCTTTGTTCCGGCCTTTTGCGAAAGGTACGGAGTAGCGAGTGGCATTTGCGAGCACAAAGAAAAATAATGACTAGTCCGGCGTTCAACTAATATTTACGTCTAACTTTTTCCTGAGATTTTTTTCCCGGATGTAGTGTATGCGCGTTTCCCTTTGCTGCAAGAGAATGTGCACTAGTAGACAACACGGACAGGATGGCGAACGCGTTTGTGGAAGAGAGACAGCGATCTGCCCGCTTTAAATGCGGGAAGATATCTCGCAGTTGTGGAATAAACCAGTGCTTAAGGTGTCTCTTTGTCGTCTTACGCGCCCACGCATAAAAGCGTGTCCCTGATATTCATACATTGCCTGACATTTTTTCTCAGCTCAGAAGCATGGCGCGACGCGGAGTATACACCAGAATGCGCGCGCGCGCGCGTGTGTGTGTGTGTGTGTGTGTGAGAGAGACAAAGAATTTCTTTATTTTTTATTGTTAACATGGACAGTTTTCTCGGTGACATCGTTATCATATTTCGCGCACATATTTTTTGTTATCATCAAATGTGAATTACACATCTCGTCTGAATATTTTGATCAAATTCACTTTACGAGAGAGCGATATTAATTTGCATAATGGATGGTCGCTGAATATATTATGTTTCATTATATTTTGCACATTATTCCATTTTATTTTTCACGTTTATTGGAATATTAAGTATGGCAGGGAGGAAAGAGGGGCATGTATTTTTATAACCAGGTATTTCTTCTTCTGCACGTGCATGTGGCTATTCGGAGTTTAAATATTTTAACGGTATATTCCATCACTGGGATTTTCATTAGATCTACTGTTTCGCATTTATTGCTTACCATCGATTGCAATTTATTGGAAGTGCGCCGGCCGTTGTTATCTGCCTTCGGTACAAATAAAATTGCAAAATGCCGTACTATTTTTTATTACAGCTCAGTTTTCATCATCATTTTATATAAATAAAAAAGCAATACACATATACACGTATACACAAACCTTCGCTCTCGATCGCTTTTTCTTTCTTACGTGTGTGTGTGTTTTTTTAAATAATTATAAATTTTACTTGAATCTTAACATTTGCATACATAAACACAGATTACATATAATAAACGTTTTATTATTCTAATAATGCGTCTTTTTGAGTGTATATTGACACGTACTTATTTAAAGATACAAACATGTCTGTCTACGAATTAATTTTCATTATTTCGCACTTATTCTCCCGAGATCTTGCCGGGAGAGATATATACGAAGTTGCAAATTATTTTTCCAGCCCCTCAAATAACTCACGCAATTCGACTGCTCTTGTAGACAAAAATTCACGAGCAATGCGTTAACGGGAGGGTGGCCGTCGAATTCACCCTGTATGTAGTTTAGTGGCTCTGGTCTTTCGAGGGTGGCGGCGATGGTAGTGGTGGTAGCGGTGGTGGGCTGGTCACGTTGGTGGTGGTGAAATCGAGTTAGCCAAATTAACCATGAAATAGACTCCCTCCCTAGTGTCTGTCTATCTCGTCAGCCGCTCGTGTCGTTCGCATCGTTCCAGGACCACTAACCAAAGCTAACCAGTCCCGTAGGCCCTTTTAGGGCCACTGCGCACAAAATTGAACCTTTGCCTCCAAAGGAAACCCGACCATCACTGAACGCGGGAAAACTACAGCGTGTCTAAAGTATCTAAAGTGCGTAAAAAAAACTTTTGCAGCGTTATAACAACACTCAGCAATCTGCTCTATTGAATGCTCATGCGTACTATTCAATTAATTGATTAGAATTTGATTTACACAGCTATATTACAATGTGTGTGTGTGTGTGTGTGTGTATCGATTAAAGTTTGAATTGGTTTGTTTAAACAAACGAAATAAACAGCAGATGAAGTATATAAAAATATTAGTATTACAAATGTTGTAATATTATTGTAAAGAATATTACATATTATTAATAGTATAATATATTGTTATCTATACATGTATTGTACAGTTATATTATAATATTACAAATATTACTATTCAGTCTCATGGAAGTACATTATTCTCAATCAGTCTATGATTATTTAATAATCCTAAATTAATTTCATACAAAATTGTTCTTTACCAAAGTAGCTGACTAAATTTCGAATTAAAAGCCTCATTATTCCGCTAGATGTATATGGATAAATTGATAAAACATGATACATCTAATATGAAAAATAGAATTTTACATTGTCATTGCCACCTTTAACACGTAAGAGTTTTTAGTAAGTCATTTAAAAAAGCATCTACATTAGTTTTCGATTATAAAAAAATAATTTTATTTCCTGTTGCACGCTGTTAATCTGTGCAAGAATAAAATGCCATGTGCCGTATCGTCCGTTGTTTCTCGAGCGAATTCCACCTACAGCTTGCGAGATTCGAGGCGAGCGTCTCCCGGCTGTGATTCATGGGTACGATGATCCCATTGACAAATAAGAAAGACGCGGGTCGGCCTTTTTCTCATTAGCGGCACTTTGAACTAACCCGCCCACGTTATGACAAACTAGATTAATTTTCTGTCCAAAAGGTACCGCCTTCGCGATCGTTTGTTACGAAATTTCAACTGTCAGCCGTTACTTTATCGCGGTCTGCAACGTGTTTCGGAAATTGGCATTTAATTCGCCGCGTTTGAGGAACATCATTACGATCGGCAGAGATATATATAACGCTGGACGACTCTGTCGCTCGAATTAGTTAGCATATACATATTTCTCGAATAAAACGTAAAATGTATAAATTACCGTTAAAATTATATCAAAGTCGTTAAAAAAAATGCAAAGGTATGTGGCTGATGTTTTAAAATTCAATATAATTAAAATAAAAAATAGACATTATGAAATAAATTAGATTATTAAACCATATAACATGGTATAATGTAATATAATATAAAGCCATAATAATCAAACCGCGATCTGTAAGTGAAAATTTTTTAAAAGCGCATGATATATTTTGCACGCGATAGCTGCACCCATCGACTCGTAACGCGCTGGAACGCAGACGCACGACGTTTTCATTGTAAAAATCGGGATACCGGTTAAAAATATTCAAAAGGAGGGAGCGATGGCCGAAGAGGGGTTTATAACTCACGTCAGGCAGGTAATTAGCCGCTTTTGCCCAGCTGTAATGGACCCGCTAAGGCACTAAGCGAGACCCTTAACTTATTTAAATGAACTGGTAACCCATGTCCATGTCCAACGTGAGCCAGACACGAGGCAATATAGAAAAACCATTTATAAGGGCACTATTCCGGATGCCTAAGCAACTTCTTTTCCTTTTGCTACACTTTGGACTCCACAACCATCAGGCGATCTATTTTTTTTATGCCAACAGGTACGTGCCAGCATGTACAATGATCTCTGTTTCACGGTTATTACGATATTGTATGAAATTTTTCAATATGCGAGAGAAATGTGAGTAATTGTATTACATACATACATAGATATATCGCGAATTACATCGACGCCTATACATCTTCAATATTTATACGAATTGATTATTCACAAAATTAAATGTACCATTAAAATAAATAATATAATTATAATTAAAATAAAAAGTGTATTTTTTAGTGTGCTTATTGAGAATTAATTTGTCAGTGTAGGGCAACTTTTATACATATAAGAAATATTACATGTTCTTTTAACTATAATTTCTTTAATAATTTACACAGAATACTTTATAAAAGGGAAAGTGTTTATTTGGCGGAAGACGTTACTGTATCTCGTGATAATAATATGTTTAGATTAACGAACTGTTCTGTTTTAAAGCTCATGATAATTAAATTTGAAATTTAATTTTAGATGTATTAATATATTGCGAATTATAAATTCAAGTAACCGTCATCGATAAGAAACTTGACTTTTTTCAATTCGCCGTATCGAGACATCAACTTTAACTGTCAAAAGAACATTGATTTGTTTTCGACGGAATTTAGGGGCGCGTCCAAAGGGCGAATATTGATTTTATGTTCTGGCTGTAAAAGTGTGATTTGAATTTTGATTGCGGGCTGGGAGAGATCGCGTAACAGGATAGTGCACGCTTTGCCAGACGCACAAGGGCCCTTCAAACAGTGCTTACTCGACTAGAAAATTGAAGAAATATACGTTCTCAAGTGACGAACATCTCTTCTGGACCTTCGAACCGCATTGGCATTCACTATCCTTTTAATGTTGTTTCAAATAGAGTATCTATTACTGTGTCGTAAGAATCTTTAATTTCTATTCGTTTTCGCGCGTTTCGTGAATAATGAAGTAATGATCACATCGTTAGTCATCAATCTTCTGAGAAATGTTTTATTTCTAAATGTGTTCTCTAGACTTTTTAGTTTTATTACACTTTTTATGCACATAAAATCAATTTATTGCAAATTGATTTTAAATATGACTCTAACTTTCTTTATTATTAAATTATTTATTTGCAAACGGAACCAAAATCTCATTGTATATATTTTTTATATACATATATACAAGGTGTTTCAGACCACCCGTCCACCCTTTTTATTTTGAAAAGGGATAATGCGAGGAAGTTTGGAAGAGCATTTTTCTTATAAAGCCTATCTGAAGTTTCTAATAATGGTACTTTCATTTCGAGGAAACCGCTGGAAATACTAGAAACTAGGAACATTTTAAAAATTTTAAATGGCAACATGGGATAATATGGGTATCATTGAATAGAGCTT
>VBVR01001995.1:0-25728 GCA_011638315.1 Tetramorium parvispinum
CAGAAGATAGAGTGGCCAAGAATACGAGCAAATAAAAAAGTTGACATAATGTAATGTAATTTTTTCTTCGGTTAGAAGCGAGAATATTCCGAAATTAATCCGTTATTAATATAATTAATTAATATGTTATTTTCACTTGCCAAATCAAATAGTAAAAAACATTTAACTCACAAGATAACGTCTCTAATTCTTGCCATGACCTCTTTTTAACTTTATATTGATTTACATTTTATTGGTTTAAATTTGTTTTACATTTCTGACTTACCGATACTGTTTCAACAGTATTTAGATTAATTTATTTGTGATCGTTTATTTTCGACTCTAATATCATTTTATCAATTATATATGTACTGAAGAAGACAGTGTAGTCAAAACATCTGCACATATTCTTTTCCAATTATTGGAAAATACGATATAAACTTATGTCAACTTTTTTATTTGTCCGTATTCTTGGCCAATCAATCTTTATATTAAAATTTTTTTAATATATTATTAAAATATATATTTTTATTTTTTATTTCTGTTTTTATTTAATATAATTTTTTAAATATATTTAAATGACATATTTAATAATAATTTATATGTAATATATAAAGGTTTGAAAGATGTATTGCTAAATATATGACATATAGAATTATATGTACCTCTTGCATATTCTATTATGTGAAATACATGATACTCGACACAGGACGATAAGTCAGGCCGTGCCAAAATGATTTAATCTATTCTGACAATTAATAAATGTTTCATATTTTCAGATCAAATCTGCCCAATATTGAACAAAATATCGGCCATTATTAATCGGCAAAAGAGAAATCTATATTTATTATTTACAAATGAGATATCATAGCATACATTTAAAGTTCACATTTAATAAGTAAATGCACGACGTAACATGACGGCGATTTAGGAATTTCTCGTATTCTCGTAAAGCTAGGCAGATCGTGGATTCCTGGGAATCCAGGGTGAACCTCTAGAGATTAATCGATAATTTGGGATATGAGAATGGGTACTCCCTCTCTTTTTGTATATATTCCACTCGCGAATATAGCTATAACGTATAACTATTTGTTTGTATTATGTTTTCTTATGCATATACATCAATAATTATATTCTTCGGGTAGGATTTATCATTATCTGCTAAAAAATATTTTCTGTTACACAATAAGAAACGTATAACATATATGCGATATTAACAACGTTTATCCGATACCTTCTGATATCTCGTTACGCTCGTTACAAGATAACGTTTTTTTTTCTATTTTATATGTTCTCTTTCATATGCGGATCTTAAATTTTTTATTAACCTATGTTTTAATGATTCGAATCCTGCCGTTGCTAGTAAATGCTATTAAATCTTACAAAAGCGTAACCAGAAAGAGAACCGTCCTAAAAAGGAAAAAAGAACGAAAGGAATTTCATCACTGGTCGCGTTTAAATTTGCATCTTCTTTTTCATATTTCTATCGGAATATTGGTTTAGAACGGTAATTCGGTTAACCACCTTTTGCAACTGCAGCAAACCGCTGATATCGTTTGTTGCGACCTCAAAACAATATTCAGATAAATGTACTTTTCGCATGGAATCATGCGGCGTATTATACTGCCATATATATTTGCACATACATATTTATCGATACACTCCGATTATTTGTTCGT
The DNA here is from genome assembly GCA_011638315.1 of Tetramorium parvispinum. Lineage (NCBI taxonomy): Eukaryota > Metazoa > Arthropoda > Insecta > Hymenoptera > Formicidae > Tetramorium > Tetramorium parvispinum. Next base: position 1,659 of record VBVR01001995.1, read on the forward strand.
CGATACTGTTTTCCGCGCGCAAACTTCTGAACCGCCTGACATATCAATATTATTGACATACGTGGTCTCCGCTGTATGCATTCCTTTTTTTTACAATGGTTAACATAACACAATTACATGCCATTGCATTTTAATAGATTAAATTCGGTGGGTACTTTCTGATTGATGCTCCAATACAACGCATGTTTAATTAATGCATTTAGTAATACGCTCATTATCTTCTGACCTCGCCGTCGATAACTTTTTTTACGCTTTGAAAATTTGGCATCTTAAATTAGAGCAATTGTACAATTATGGAGTAAAATTTCGACAAAAAGATAACAATTACTTTTTACATGACATTTACTAACTGCGACAAGTTATGAAAAATCAATCACATAAAGCAGGTTGTATTTATATCACCAACAATTACAGTTAGGAGAGAAATATCAGTATATGATAACATTTAAAAATTTTATTTTCACCCGTTAAAACTATCGTTGCGGACGGAAAGGATCGGATCGTTCGCAGTTACGAGCACGTGATCCGTTCCCATGGATGTGAACTTTCTTCACGAGACATCCGTCTTAAAGCATACCAAAGCACCGCGAAAAATAGTCGTGGAAATTCCGCTTTGCGCCAGGAATAAGATTGGTATCACGCGAAAGCGATATCGAACGAGGATCCAGGAGACTGCACTCCGGCGGCGGCGGCGGCGGCGGTGGCGGCTGCGGTGCAGTCACCCGTGGGCGTACGTATCGCTCATCGATAGGCCGTAAATCGGATCGAGGGAATACGATATCCTCTCGCCCTTGATACGATCCTTGTCCGCGCGATAATTGGCGAAATGGCGGTTTCTATAATGGAAACCGGCTCGGCGCAATGTCAAAGGTCGTGCGCGCGGAATACCGCCGTGCACGTGTACGCGCGCGTGCGTACGCGAAGTTGATTAAATCACTCACCGAGATTCGGACAGGAGAGCGCGCGCGATAATTATCGCTCGTTAGCTTGTTATGTTATCTGAATTTGTAATCAATACCCAAGAGGAAGTTGGAAGTGTCAGTCCCCACAGTATAGAGCTCACGCTTTGATGACAGTCGTTAATTAGTCACAAATTAAATTAATTTATTTTGCCATCTATTCGCGTCTACTCGATGTTGATCCTATCGATTCTTTTCATTTACCACGTAAAGCAAGTGGATAATGGTAGAGAAAATTGCCTATCGAAGCATCAATGTTTCAGATATTTTCATGATTCTGTAGGGTTTAATGCTGAAATAAAATGCACATCCACGAAATAAAGTGCAATAATTAAGTATGTGTTTTGAAGCAAAATATTTTATTAAACACTTTGGAAATTCTTAATTTGTTTGAAATCTATCTCGTGCGATTAAAAATAAAAGTAAATTAAATATTATAATAATATAATTAACCGAGCACAAGCGAAAATAGAGTGTTTAAATTAAATTGTTTCGGAGATAAAATGGTTAATTAAATATTCTCAATCAGCGTTGAGTAATTAGTGCCGATAAATTATGAACAAAATTGGAAAATGTGTTATACAGCTGTAATTTTCGTTGTTGGCGAACAAAGATTTAGCAAATTTTTTTAAATCGTTTTACCGCAGAAACTTTTAAAATTTTTTAGAACGGACTTTTTAAGAACGAACTCTACGCATTTGGACCGTTTCGCAAAGTAAATGCGGTACCGTAAAAATGACTCCAAAGAGGAAATTGTTGGTTGACATATATTATTCCAAGTAGAGCACACCGACGGCGCCGTTTAATTAAACGCAAATTAAACTGCTAATTTATCTATCTGACTCGGTCGACCGGCAGCGATGAGCAATGGCTGTAGAGCTCCGATGATCACGGAATCTGCCGCAGCTGCGAGAAAGAACTTTCAAAGTGCGCGACGACTTGGCAACTCTTGGAAACTCGAACGTTGAGATTATGATACCACGGGTGAATTTGAGAAATCAAGGGGAAACAAGTGGGACAGTGCCGTACTCAATTGCGGAATAAAGAAAGGGATGACTTTGCGAGCTTTGGGCGAGTTTAATTATATCTCGTAATCGCTATAATTAGCGCGATGATTAGTTTGATTCGACGGTAATAAAATAGCGCGGCGATATTGCTTCGTTGTATTATACGCGCATTATTATATGCGCGGAAGCAATTTAGAACATCTCTACATAAATGCATGTCTTTTCACTCAATTTATAATTTACGGGAATTCGTGCGTCTCGTAAATTCAGTGACTAAAGTGGCAATGAAATATGAACGACTCTACGGTGAGATCTGGAAATGTCTCGCTAGCAGCTTGCGAACGCATTGAAATTTCTCAAATGCATGTGTATGGATGTTGAAAAATTATGCATTTCTGTCGAATACATATCCGAAATTGCCGGCATTCAGCGTTCCCTTTGTAAATACCGAACGTATTCCCGACGTCAATGGCATTATATGCTATGTGAAAAATTAATAAACATTCGTTTATCGATGTTTACGTATTTTAGTCATACACGTATTCAGTCATATCGTGCTCTCAAAATTCATTCGACTTCCGATTCATTCAATCCGCATTAACAATGGAATACATTTCATCACTAGTTTGAATCGTAGGGAAAATTCATAATTCGGTAATGCGCTCAAAACAATTGGTTTGAATTTTTGAACGAAAGCGATAGAAAAATTTATACATAATAGCTGGTAACGAGTTTTTGAATATTCAATCCCGATGGAACGCGAGACTTTCTTCATTATTAGGGACACATGCAACTCGTATTATTAAAAATTACTGGACATGTTATCCGGCGAATAAATTTCGGCGAAATTGAATAACGACGGGCTTTTTCAAGAGCGGGATAATTAGACAGCTTGAAAAATGCGCCACTTCGTTCTGAGAGCACGAGCTTCGCTACGCCGCGCCGATGATACTCTACATAGATGTTAAAGAATGTTTGGAGCAGTGTTGATCCGAAAATTGTTTCCCATATAAAAAAATAAGAGACATTTTTATAAATTTTCCACGCATGAAATTTCTGTAATAAACTGTAACTCACAACTCTGACAACATTATTTCGATTAAAGGAATGCGGAATTATGAAAAAAAATAGAAAGACAAATGGTTAACTCGCACGGTTATCACGGATGGATCAAAACGGATGTGGGTATATTACGAATGTTTTATGGTAGTATATATGTGTGGAGTGATTTACTAGACGCATTTATGGACGCGGAGCAACAATATTGGCTCTTCAGGTGTTTTCGCTGGTAAAACAGGTCAGAGGGCAACGTCAACGCTACGTAAAGCACGCTTTGAAACATTATTCGAAAATATATCGCAATAGTGCACTCCATTTAACAAATAGAGTTGCTGTTTAAAATACACGAATTGAAATTCCTGCCGTTTAATTGCATTAAGATCTCATTAAAATTTATATAATCATTATCACCTCTTTATCATTAATTTATTACCGCGATATTTTATTTACATTTTAGCAGTCAGAGATTTTTATTATATTTTATTTTCATGTTTTTATTTCTTTATATGTTTACGTAAGAGCATTTTTATACAAAATAAAACAATTACGTTCCACGCTAAATGAGACTAGAAAGAATGCGTGTTTTCAATTCTAGTATTTTTCATACTCTAGTCTCTAGCGTTTCTAAAGAAAAATGATGGAGGGCGACGACAACCCTTTCGCTGAAGCAGCCCCGCGAAAATCTGGTTCAAAGACGTAAACGCGTGCGCACACTTAGCGTGTTACGAAAGCTATACGAAATATATGTATACCAGCCGGAAAGATCTATTTGATCGCGGTACGTGTAGCGAGTGTAGTATACTTATTTCGAACGATAAAAGTATCGCGTGAACACGAAATCCAGGCTTTTTTCACATTCTCCCTTTCCGGGCGTTAATTCGGAGCGAACCGTCATAAATTCGACGCGTCACGATTCCGGGATTCGGTTTCCCTTTCCGGTGACCGATGTGTAGTGGATCCAGGCCGGTCGAAAGTGCCGAAAGCTTTTCTCGGACACCCGATCGAGGATTTTCGTTTAAATCTGTCTGCCTGATAACGATCGTACTGACGGGGGAGGTGCGCCGATGGTTGGCACATCGACGCCGCGCTAGACGAGGATGGCGGCGGTGGCGGCGGCGGCGGCAGTGGCGGCACGGTGGTTGGGCGGTGGGTTTAAAGCAGATTGGCTTGCATGGCAGAAACTCCCGAAGTCGGAAGCTCGTTATGTGCAGCACGCAAACACACGACTCGAAATTATCTTCGTAATTAACTGCACTTCTTAACATAACGCATGGCGTGCCAGGTCGGCCAGACGGCGGGAATACGTATTTGGCGGAATCTACAAAGACGATACGTAATCCGAAACTGGCACCAGCTGCTAGGCGTCTTCCAGGCATGCTCCGCTGAATTACGGTGAATTTGCTCGACGAACAACATCAGGTGGATCAACATCCGTTTATTCATATCCACGAAACGATCGAAATACGACAGCAGTTTATGCGCAAATGATATTTCAGTATTTTTAGTCTGGTTCTCTGCTGTTAATTATCAAGTTGTTGTCTTGTCTATGTTTTTATTACAGTTTCCTACAGTTTTATTCTAGAACTCGTAATTATAATTTAGTACATGTAAGTCTGCCTTCTCTGTTTCTATTTGCGTGATGAAACCTTCTAACCGTCTTAATCGGGATCGAACGCTTACGTGTTTCACTTTGGATAGTCGACCGACGTGGTTCATCATTCAGATCGAGAAGAAATTTTTCTCTTAAATAAAATGATTACGTTTGCGCTTTTATCGGCTCTTCAATTCGCGCGCCTAATTAATTTTCTTCGATCTATTAAAATTCCGCGCTCTCTCACGATCTCCCTCTTACATTCTTTTACCTTCTTGTATCCGTTAATTGCTCTCTGCACTTTTCGCTGGCCATTTTCACTTGCTACTTGTTCTAATTTACTTTGAGCACAGCGGATTGGTAGTCATTACACGTTCGAGACATTGGCTTTCGAGTAGAAAGAGCCCAGTGACCGTAAGACTTGTTTACTTTCTCCGTGCAGTGTGTGCTCGCCAAACGCTAACCGAACTCGCTCTTCGATTACCCATTTCTGTTTTCCGATCGGGACTTTTGTGGGGAATACGTGTGTAGACTTGTGTGCCGCAAGTGTACGAGAAATGTGCTGGAACGTCGGGGGCGCCGTAATCAATTAAAATATGGATTTTTTAATTTGCAATCTACGCGACTAACGTGATACGTAATAGCTTCATTATCGCGCAGTAACTTACATCGCCGGGCACTTTATCGCGGCTTCAGCGGCGAAAGGTAAATTGTAAACCTCGCTTGTTGCGCGCAACGTTATCGGGACGGTTTATCATATCGAATCGTTTCCAGAAGCAATCGATTTCTGACCCTTCACCTTACCACGCGCCACCCGGGAAAAAGAATCCGGAACACGAAAGGGCGCGGTAGACATTTCGCGACACGCTTTAAAGATCGCCTGCCGTAGCTGCCGTAGATCGTAGCACGGTCGTTTCCGTGAACTCTGGCTAATTTTAGGATGCATTATAGAATGTAGTAAAACGTGACTTCGCTAACCTTTTTATAAACACGGAATTTATGGAAGTGAGATTAGAGATTAGAGTCTATTATTCGTACGACTCGGAGAATGGCTCAACGCTGTTTTAAACATTTTGACATTTTTAAACATAGCCGTAAATTACGCAGTTTACCTTACTCTCGCTGCTTTTTGTTCGCATTTTATTTTTTGCACGTTACACATAGTAAACATTAACGGGGCACGCAGAGTGCATCATAAAGCTTCTGAATCATTTCTCCGCCAAGTATTCCGATGCATTTTCACTGACAGAGATTTTCTGAAGTATATCGCGCATTTCTGCACAATTTTGTTATACGATTCGCGATAACCGCGGAATGCTGGAATAGTTCAAATAGTGCGAACAGCATTCCGAGCGTTAGCTTTGTGCGGGGATAAAAGAAGACGACCCTATAAATTACGCCGTTGTAAATCCAACGCGTTTCTAGGACGTGCAGACGGAAATGGATTAAGCTCCTCGGAAAGTTGTATCAAGATGCGAAGGAAGTTCTTGATCTTGCTGGTAACTTTTCAACCGGCCTTTCCGCTGACGCAACTGTGTTGTTCGCACGTAGCCGCGTCAATGTCTGATTCTTATTTCCATTTTTATCTGCACTCTTTGATCGACTATTTCTACCGTGTGCTAAATTCACAATAATCTACAAAAAATCTCTGAGGAAATCTTCGTACGAAATCTCATTTTTGCATCATTTTTTATTCCGTTGGCGATCTCGTTTTTAGTTCACCCAAAAAAAAAGTATTTTACGTTCAAAGTGATTTTTCCCATAATCTCATATTCCAAGCTTACTGTTTTACAAATATATTCCTCTTTTAATAAAGTGAAAAATATCATGTTTTTGCTATTTTTCTCTTGATTTCAAAGGAATACTTTTGAGGCCTATATAAGAGTAAAATCCTCTAAGATTTAGACGATTTCACGTATATCAAAATTATTTTTTCTAGGTGTTAGCACGACATGATATTCATCAACCCTTTAGCTCCCACAGTATCAAATTTGCTATATTCACTTTAAATAGAAAAAGTATTATATATAATAAATAATTTTTATTATATTTTAGAATATTTTAAATATAAAAAATATATTCAAAAAACTTTTTAGTTGTCAATTAAAAAAAGTTTCAAACAAGAAAATCATTTATTATTTTCTATAACATATTAAAAGAGTAGAATTTTTTTCTAACGTTTAAGAGATCTGGGAGTCAAAGAGTTAAAGATATTTATAGAATTGAATAATTCTATAAATAATCAACGTTGTGCTTTTCAGTATACTGTCGTTTGTTTTCACGACGATCGGCCGCGCCTAAACGGCGATTGCATTCGCCCGCTCTTGTTTTCACGCGAGCCGAAGTCGCGATATAACGTCAAGCGGCATCACGCCTCCTTGCGAACGAAATTTACGGAATTTAATATCACGCGATAACTGTAGCGTAATAACGTCTTAACTGTAACGTCTTAACTGCAGCGAGTGTGCGCGCGCGCGGGTAGGAAATTCATCTGGCGTTTCTCACTCGCGGAAGGAAACAAAGGGTTTTTGGCACGCCTGTGCCAAAGGGCGCGCGAGCTTTTCTGCCTCCCGACTCCGAGTGCGCGCGAATGCATTCTATTAACGCGCGACGATACATACGCGACAGCGACAGCTGGCTGCATTGCACTCCGCGTCCTGCTTTTGCTCTCATCTGATTTCTGACGAGACGAATTAACGGCGCACGCATCGAACGTGAACAATATCGCGCGAACAATCACGGCGACGACTTGGGGAATGCTCGCGACACGAAATACCATCGCGCGCTACGTTTCCGGGCTTATTGTTAATCCGGAATCGCATCGCGCGGCTTATCGGCATTGTTGAAAAGTACTTGTGTCAATTAGTCGCGCGATTACGCGCCGCCACGCAGGGAGAGCGAGGGAGAGTGCGTAATTGACTCACGGCGTCGGCGGCGGAGGGTGTGAGGACGATTTCGCGGAAACGGTAAGGGTAAGTCGGTTGACGTGCAAGAGGAAGGGTGAGGGGAGGTGATAGCGACGTTGCGAGGGATAGTATATTGCGGATTTACAGACAGGGCGGCAGACTGCCGGGCGGCCGTGGGTACTAAATTATTTACCGTCTTGTCTATCCGTATGTTAGATACTTACCGACACGTGTTGCATGTCTATAGATGTTTGTCTTTGCGATTCCCTTGTATCGGAAGCACCTACGGCACGGTCACGTACCGCCGCAACCGAAGTTTATCATTACGAGGCTACGACAAATAAATAACGAGGCGTCGTCGTCGACATGGGATCGAACTCGGCTTTCTCGGAAGAAACGTATCGATGGTGGCATATATATGACACGCGGTGCGGCCACGAATAATAAGAGGCAACGATAATCTATAATAGATACGGGCTCTCCCTCCAAGGGGAATTGTATTTGAATTTCAGTCTATCCAAAGGGGATAAATTAGCGCGAGGCGTCGCCTCGAAAAAGACGCAGACTGCAAATTTTCGTGCGATAATAATAATTTTAATATTTTAACCATTTTATATTTTAATATTTATATTTAATAGCAACGATAATTTTAACGGAAATGTGCGACGATGTAGTTTATATTACGTAACTCTCTTTATTTTTTAAATGTAATTTTAATGCGTAACTGTAATAAGAATTTCTCCAGCCAAAAACTTCCACGTGGCTTTTAATTACAGAATTACAGAATTATTTCATGAAAGTTGTTACATGCCATTGTGGCAGATAAACCGGAGCAGCATATAATGAAGATATATCGGGCAGCTTTTACTTGTTAAAATATGTGTAACAAAATTATGGGAACGTCGGGATATTTGGTAAATAGTCGTATATTTTGCATGCAAACATTGCTATGCAACATACATGTAACATTTACAGTCCCTCTTCTATTTACAGATGTAAATATTTACATACCTTTGAGTACACCTGACAGAATAAAAGTACAATATTTCCCATCTAACAAACAAGTACAAAAGTCTACTACGTAAATATGCTTTAATATTGCATTTAGTCCTGTGTGAGTGCTGTACGAGGACAATTACATAATGTTAATGTAATCTGCTTAATCGGTGTGCGTATCGCTGTTATAACTTCAAACGCGTTTTCTCTCTATTATCTAGAGCGAGTGTAACTCCATTAATTTTCGAATTGAATTTTATGCCGTTCGCATTTCGTCGGGTGTTCTCTCGTGTACAGTCGTATGCAAAACTCACGGATACTAATCGATCGATCTGTAGAATTAATTATAATCGAGGCCGCTCATCGCGTCTCATATCGTTTAGTCGAGCTTCTATATGAATGTATGATGGCTTCCGCTTTAACCCTTCGGTTCGGCTTCTAATGGTCGACTTATTCTTAGGGCATCGTTATCGAGTGTTAGGCCTTGCCTCCTTGTCGATGAAATCTCGTCTTGCGTCTCAATCAATCCTATTATTGTCCGCCTCGTCAATTTGTCCACCAGTTTTCTGCGACGTCGTCGTCGGTCGTTTGAGTTTTCTCGCTTGTCTGTTACCTAACTCAACATTTACGTCAATTTGTCCCCGTTGCATTCGATAAAATTATCCAACTGCCTCAATCGTCGACATGTCAACATGTAAAGAACTTCAAAGAGATGGAAATTCATATATCTTGAAATTGTGATCATTATATCATATTCCAGCTTTCGATGGTCGCCTCTGTATGTACGTACGTGTAATGAGTGTAAATATTACGAATTAATAATTATCGATGTGAATTTATTGCATTTTGCGAAACAAACGAATATAATTTTAGGATTTACTTATCGCGGACCACATGTGCAAGGGAGACGGCCATTCAAAGGGATGTTCTAATTTCCTGCATCATTTTGTCGTCCAATCGATGGAATTAATCCGATGCCCCGTGTTTCATTCAAAACTTATTCGCGTTCTCTATAATACGCGCGCATCGAACGTTGTTTCAAAATTCATGGATTATAATTTCACCGGCTTTAAGAACTGCATTTAATTTCGTTAAATATTCACGCGCGCTCGTCGAACGCGATTTTGAAGCTCTGGCATTATCAACCACACACGAAAGTTCAGCCGTCGAAAATATAAAAAAATATATATATCAGCCAAAGGATGTGCAATATTATGCGGTTTCTGTATACTTTATCATTCCATTATTTGTTGCGGATTTATTAAATAATTAAATCTTATTTTCATGAATAAAAATTAAGCTTTGTGCTCTACGTATATAAATGTTATGTTTTTTTCAAGTTTTAATCAGCAAATTTTTCATTTTGTTATATTCATTTTTCGAAAGAATTTAACGAATAAAATACGTTTTTAACATACTTATTATAGTTACATTAGAGAAAAGAAATAATTATATTAGATAATTATATTACAAAAAAGAAATAATTGTATTATCATATTTAATAACATATATGTTTTGTATTATCATATTTAATAACATATATGTTTTTTTCATAAAGACGAACAAGATTTATGTATGAAATTTTTATCAATTCGGGAAAACGTGATGGTTCTAACAATCTTCTTTAATTACCATATCATATTTCACCGCACTATCATCCCTGCTATTATATTATAGCATCTCTCTAATGTGCATTTTTATTTTTTTTTCAGGTAAGTAGACGAGATTGTAGCAGAGTTGATGTTATACGGAAACTCGTAAGTTTTAAGTAATAATGGATCGCAATTTAGGATATGGAAATGTTGTTAAGATGAATGAGAAATAATAAGACGTAATAGGAAAGTAGCAGCTCTAATAAGGTTAATGCTTTCCCTTAAGTGATGGAGGTTGACTCGCCTCCGTTGCTGAGAGGAGATGTATTTTGAAGTTAGTACTTCAATACTTTAGCAATTTAGATCCGCTATCAGAGATAATTATGTCGTATTTGCTTTAAGATAGTCGAAAATTATATATATTTTTATTGCACTTTTTACATATAATATTTTTTTATGATTTATATCAAAAGATTTTGTAAAAATGAACATACTCGTAAGAGTGTGTATAGATTTTTTTTTGCTCAAATTCCTTTTTCCTTTTGCTCAGTTTCATATATTATAATAATAGCGCAAAAACAAATAGTAAAAAATAAAAAAATTAAAAAGTATCTAAAGAATCAGAAGCTTCGTCACGGTAGGACGCAATTATTTCTCGCTGAAGTGCAAGGCCTTAAAGTTTGGTGCGGAAGGATCGTATATATTGAAAATGAACGTACGCTGACCCACATAAATTTTTGGTTACTACGACATGTCCTCTGAAAAAATTCGCTGACTTTGCGTCTTACCTTCTATTCTACCCTTCGAGGAGCCAAAACAAATGCATAGACTAAAGTTCCGGCACCGAATGGAAATCACGACCGGAAGTGGTTATGTAATATTAATGACTTATACCTAAGTTGAGTATTCTTGTATAATTCGTTCATTTTGTATTCATTTAATTACAATTCGTAATTAAATATATAAAATAATTTATTTATTTTATACATGTAAGAATATAATAACTTGATTTAAAAATTTTGCAATATTTTTTTTGTCAATTTGTTACGAATTAAAACTTAATGCGAACGAGGAGTCTTATCGAATATTTGCCATCGAGAGAGAACATTGGCCATTAATTCATAAGAAAAATTCTCGAAAGGAAAGATTCTTCTCTCCACTTCACCCTATGCCAATGTTGTAACTTCTCGTTGTCGAACTTTGAGGGAAATCTTAATGCTGTAGCTCTCAACACAATGTAATCTGAAACTCTTAACAAGGCGTAGAGGTAATGCGGAATGGCGAATGTACATATAATGCCTTTTCAAAATAAACTATTAAGTTGCCACGAAAGTTTCTCAAGTTCCGATTAAAATTTTATTTCCTGATGAATTCGAGATGATTAGAGATACTTGAGAATTACATTGTATAAATAATTTCGCCGATGATGAAACTCAGAGGGGATTGCTTGTGATTAAATTTTTACTTTTCTGGCTTTTAAACTACACAACAGTCACCTGAAGGGGCAACGGAATGGGTAGTTAATTAAGGAAGTCAGTTTACGTTATCCACGAAAGATGGGAGACAATTTTTTTAAGTTATTTTCTCAGCTCGCGTTTAAGGGTATTAACAGTGTCTGCCAACTTCCAAATTTCCTAATGCAGTTAATCCGTCCACGTTATAATACGACGGCTCGCTCTCGTCGCTTCCTCTAATTAGTGGTTTGTTTCCGGTGCACAGCATTGTTTGTGCTAACTACATTCGAGGCGCCCAAGATTATGGTCGGCCAGGAGACGGGGGTTAAGCGGAAACAATGGAAGGACTCAAGGAGTAGATAAATAATAAACCCCCGTGCGCCATTCCTCTCTTTTTAGATCCGTTCGCCTTCCGTTATACGGAACAATACGTTCGAGGGAAAAGTCAGCGCGACAAGAGATTTGGAATGGTGATTTAAGCGCCGGGAGATAAGCGTGTCCTATTAATTGCGCCGAAAGGAATCTCGATTAAAGAGCTCATTCATTCCCCTGCTGTTTTATATCCGTTAACGCGACGTGCCTGCACGTGCGACCGGACATTCCTTGCTTCTTTTGCCCGGAAGGTTGTGACTGTTCCACGGAGACAGAGCAATTCTTGGTGGAATTCCCAGACAAGCGTCGCAAGCGAAGAATTTATCAGCAATTTATGGCAACTTTTTAGCGGAAGATCGCATAAATACATTTAAAATAAATATGAAAAGTACAAGTCTTTTTACGAAGCGGGAACTCGGGGAAAAAAAGAGTGTTAGCAATGTACGCACACCATTTGGAATTTATTAGAGAAACATGAAGATGTTTAATTAAATATTTTGTCATTTCATAAATTCTGTAAAAGTTCTGTCGGCAAACAACGAAAAAATTGTTAGCGCAGCGTTACTCCGGGGATGCCTTCAATCGCGTACAGCGTTGCGGTACAATCATGACGTGAAAAGCCTCCCAGCAACAATTCATCACGGTATTGGAAAAAGAGTAACTGAAATACACGATGTCAGCGTACCGCAAATGTTTCAGCGCGGAGTTATAAGTGGTGCTAATAAACATTACAAAAATGACCGTTTTCAGTGTCACTCGAGCGTCCCTCGAAAATTTCTCAAAGCTAATTCCAGTTTTTATCATTTTAATTAATTTACGATAATTATTTGTTTACCGTAGAAAAAAACAGTGTAACGCACTCTGAATGTATTTTTTTTCCTTTTTAAACGTCGTGTGGGCTCTTTCACACACACACTCTCTCCTCTCTCTCTCTCTCTCTCTCTCTCTCTCTCTCTCTCTCTCTCTCGGTAATAAATACATTCAAAACCAGCGATAACGGGGTATATCGGCGTACAAATTGACACTTTCGCGTAACGACCGCGTGTTCGTTGCATCGCGTCGCGGCCGATTTTCCGTGGGTTTTTCATAACGACCATTAAATTGCATTACCGGGCAAAATATCATTTCTCCGCGGCAGAAATTTCGAGATTAAAGCAGAGCGTTCCGCGGCCAGAAATTAGATTCTCTCACGGCGATTGTTTCCCGCAGGCCGTTACGTACAACCGAGATATTATCTCCACCCCTAAACTCCCCATTCGCGTGGTGACTCTCGAGTACTGCAATAATACTCTCCTCGTTCCGTGCATTATAAAATTGCTCTCCGCAATGATCGCGCTAAGAATGACTTTTTAACATCATTTTACGGCATATTTCATTAACGTGTGATGTAAGACGCACCCCTTATATGAGCGGAAACTAATGATACGGGGATACGCCCGGTTCGAGTTGCGGTCTCCCATGACGTGTCTTTGTAACAACATTATCGCAGGGATAACAAAATAATTCTCTCGAAGATAGTCCATTCCCTTTATGGCTCCTAATAAATCTCAACTCTATCACCGTGCGTTCGAGTAGGGCTTGGAAGAAGAAAACGGAATTACTATTGCCACGGGGCAGTTTCGTCCGCGTTATCATCATCCATATATATATATATATATATATATATACATACATATATATGTGCCTCTACACGTATCGTTACACCGTGTAATAATAACCGCGTAAAAATAATATGGATCTCCGGAGAAAGCCCGCCGCGTCGCAATAAAACATCGCTGCATTAGGGTTGCGAGGTGTAAACTCCTCGTTCGAGCGGCCCGCGCGTGGAAAATAGCCTGTAGGATCTCGCCGGGGGATTTCAAGGGGATGGCGAAGAATCGGCGGCGAAAGGGGGGAGGGCTCTCACGGAACCACGGCGGGGAAACGTCGACGGTGGGTTCGGAGCGGATGTTGAAGAAGGGGGTGCGGAGGTTAATGGGCGTACATAACGAGGGCCTACATTATGCAAATAGCCGTGGATGGCCACCAGCCGTCGACTTATATCTTATCACTTTGACTGCCCGGTCATTCATATGAATATCGCACCCCCGAGAGCGAGAGCAGGAGAGCGCATCGGGCTTAGCGTTAGGAATGGTTTTTAGGTGCGAAGCGAAAAGGGGGAAAGAAACGGCCCCGGTCCCCATTTTTCTCCGGCATAATCGGGCGTTGTTCCGCGCACGCGTGGCGGAGGGAATTACGCTTCTATACCGGCAAGACGGTTTTTACATAATAACAATTTTACACGCGTCCCGAGCGAGGAGAAGGGTAACGGGCGCGAGTCATTATTTCGTGAATTTAGAATCTGCCAACAAGATCTGCCGTATCACGAATGCCTGGCGGACAGCAGCGGAACGTTCATGTTTAGTCAATATTCGGCGACGCTCTGGATAAAGCGAAACGCGCGGTAAATTACTGAACAAACGTGACGAAATTCGAGTTTGCGTGTGATTTCGCGAGGGCAAATTAGGGTTCGGGCTATCTTGCATACTTTGATGCAGGGTGGTAAGCGGAGATTGTTTGACCGAGGACCCGATATTTCTGCATGCAATACCAACTTCGATGGTATATCGCATCAACACAGCGATATTCACCAGCGTTAAATTATACGTGTACACGCGACAAAGAACACAGTCTGAAACGACGTTGGATTGTGTTCCGACTTTCTTCCAATCCACCCGGAAGATTATAAATTCACAGCGGTCTAGTTTCACGCGCATCAAGATCCCGCGGTTCTTGTATCTTTTCAACGTACCCATTTCACATATTATAGTATGCTTCGGTACAAGTCCCCGATATTATTATTATTTTGCTTTTAACCATCAGATTACGCTCTTTAACAATACGCGAACTGGGGCATACATGTGCACGCGGTGTGTGCAAATAATTGCTCCTTCATGTGAGGTTGGCATACGAGTGAAAAGGTTTAAGTATGGTTATTAATGGAAAAGGAATAGAGCGCACACGCGTTGCGTGCCTCCGTTTCTGCTTCTGAAGTGAGCCTCGCGAAGACGTGATGACATATTCAAAGTGGAAACAATAAAGACATTATTTCTCGTTTTATCTTTACAGAAAACGCCGTGTCGTGGGATCAACTTTCGCGACACTGCTGCTCGTAGTACTCGATAACGATCCAATATACGCGAAATTCCCTGTATCCCAATGAATTTCGAAGCGCTACTATCCCAACGTTTAATCCTCTCACGAGCTAACAGGGGTTAACACCTCATTTGTATCAACCGGATTCGCGCGATACCGCAGGTCTCGCGCGCCTTACACGCGGATCGCGCTTTGTCACGACACGCAAGCGACGCAGACGCGAGCCCGTCCGTTCTTATCGGGGCTCCTCGGTCCGCGATACCGCGTGAACGATAGCCGCCGGCTGCGACGAATTACCGTCGAAACGCCGATAATAAGTCTCGGTGAAACTCGCGGCCGCGCTTCGAAGAAATGTCCAGGTCCCGGCTTTCCATCGCCGCGCGCACGAGTCGTTATTTACCTACTTAGTCCATGCGCGATTTTACACCGGATGTACAGTACCCTCCATAAGTTTAAAAACACTCTATAAAAGTGTGCAATTCTTCCATCAATTGATGTTTCCCGTATACCGTAGCCTTCTTCATGTAAAGTAATAATCTTGATCCGCAATTCATACGGAATCTGACACTTCGGAGTCATTTTTCGATAATTGTCGTAGTTTGTATCATTTTTATAGAAATAAAATTGTACTTAAACGACTTCCAGTGACGTGTATTTACAATGCGCACGAATATTATAACCGCCATTTGGCATGCCTTAGCGCGAAATTCGACTCTAAGCTTTCCAGTGCCACGAAATGATCATTCGTCATATTGTTGACACATATAACTGTAGTATGTGTACGAGATCAAAATATTTATTGTCATTTGAACATCTTACGATATATTAAAATTAAAAACTTGTACAAATAGCAGCTTTACGACTGTTTGTCTATAAAATATAAGGTGTTTCCAAACTTGTGGAGGGTACTGTATGTACATGCGCGAGGCTATTAAGTTTTTTGCAATTTATGATAAAAGTTTATAACGTTCTTAACACGGATACTAATTCTATATATATATATATATATATAGAATTAGTTTGTACATTATCAAGAATTATTCTCGTGTGTGAGATGAGTCTGTTATCGCATCACTTTTCATAATTTTGAAAAGGCGAAATAACGCGAGCGAAGTAAGAGAGATACATATATCGAAATTCCTTGCAGGCAAAGTAAATGCGGATAAAACAATGTTCTAGTTACAACGACAATGACTCGTGGTCTAAGTTGTAAAGTAAATTCTGCGACATGAAACGTTGCGTAATAAGCGCCGCGTGATACGCTCTGCTAATTTTATAGAACGAAGTATATCGCGAGGGAAAATTCTGATACGCGAGTACGCTCATTATTATTCATCTTAATTGAAACACGAATTAAATTCAACATCTTCACGCGCGGATCCGTTTTCATCATAAATTTAAAGTGAAGTTTAGTAGGTAATATCCTCCTCTCCTCCTCTTTTGCTCTCACTCTCTCTTGGTTGGTTGACCTGGGCGGAAGTTTGACGAGTCCAAAGTGTGCGTGAAGAGCGAGAGCGTATCTACCCTTAGTCCAGATTATTCTGGATACAGCAAACTGAATTTTCAAGGAAGGAAACCACCTGTTAAAACTCGTTACCTCGCACGAGGTCGGAAGAGGAGGTACCTATCTGGTTTCAAACTGCAAAAAGGAAGTGCAGTCGGATTTCCTCGCGAAATCCCTCCCTCACAGGAATACTCAGCGTCTCTTGATAAATTCAATCGCAATGTCCCTTTGACTTACACAGGGATATCTGTCAAGGAGTTAAGATATTATCCCTTTGACCGCGTTTTCCCGGCGATAGAGAAAAGACTCGACCCCGACGGAAGGTTAGTGCCGGTTGAACGGCCCCACGGCCGACGTGGGCACCTACGATTATAATGTATTGCAATATGATATTATGCAGCCACTCATGAGTATGACAGGGTATTATCCTCACGCAGCGCAAGATTTCCATATTGCGGGTAACGTAGTATTACGCGAAATCGGCCGCATAATTGCGAATTTACCATTAAACATCGTTGACCACCGTGCTGTGAATATAAATGCGCGTTGCGTCTCAATACCAAGACTTTTCTCAATCAAAGCAGGATTAAATTACAATCTGTCGTTTCGTGTTAAAGTATATGTATTATAGTATGCAATAAATAAAATGATTAGCTATAATGTAACATTATATATTTTATATATATTCAGACACATATTTTTAGATATAAAATACGCATTATTACTTATGTCGCCGCTTTTATCGATTCTGATTAATCGCATTGAAATTTCAACAGCGGATATTATTGCTGTTGCCGATCAATAAATCTACAAAATATTTTCAGTACATTGCATAATATTGTACTATCCTATTTATATTAATAATAATTATTCGAATAATCTGATGAATAATTTAATGAGCAAACCAGAAATTAACAATGCGCGCGCGGATTAGAATATTAAATGATGTAACTTTTGGCTAATCCAAAATTCATATCGTTAATTTTATCGTATTTACTCTGATTTTCGTTTTCATTCAAATTCACGGTACACCTAATTGCGCCGTTCTTAAATACGAAGCTATCTGGAGAGGAAAGTTAAAAATCCGGTAATGTCAGACGGTTTTAATAAGCTTAAAATATATTAAATTTGGAACGATTCTTTTCGTAATTACGCACTTGTTACAAACTTACTAGTCAAATAATGTGATGAATTATTTATTTATATGTACAATTATATGTAATTAAATTGATATATCTCCTCGGAATTTCACAAATCAACGCTGTTGGCGTTGGAGCGATAAAACGTTATATTAGAATATGGTAAAGTTACTTTGTTAAACTATAAGAACTTTACTGCTTTCCAAATCTCTCTCTCGCTTATCCGCGGCTCAATCTCTTTCGCGGATTATAACGCGGCCGGCGAGTTAAGAATGAGTATGGGCCACGCGGGCGCGACGCGGAAAATAAGTTTCTGCATCTCAGATCGTTCATTCCCGATGTCTTTATTGTCCACCGTTCTCAAGTTATATTGCGGCTGGTCCGTAAGTTTTCCGGTTAACAATAAAGCTAAACCTCAGGCCGCAACGACAGAGTCACTGGGTGATTTATCGAACTCCTTCCGTCACCGGGTCGTTAATCTTCCTACGCGCTTTGTAGTCATCAGCGTGCATGAAGATGTGTATTTCGGCCTCGGTACGTTGCACTCGGTACAAACCGATTTAACAACTCGCTCGGGCGAGATTGGACGAAAAAATTTAATCCCCTCCTCCCCCCCCCCACTCGCTCGACATCGTATAACCGAGAATTATTTCAGTCGCGATGCCGAGTTCTCACTAACGTTGCTAGTTTCGATATGTTTGCGCTTTATTCTATTGCAAAGTTTATTGATGCTATTTACATTGGATTTCCTATTTCGGGGTTTCGTGGTTTGCCGAGAAATAATTTATTTCAACTAATGCGCGTAATTGCTGATGGTTTATATAACATTTCGAATTCGTTAGTATAATAATTATTACAACGTGAATGATAATGTTTGATGAAAAAGACATAAACTCTAATGCAAATGGTACAAATTGATAAAGGGGTGTTGAGACGAAAACAATGAAACTTGTGTGCAATATAATTCACTGGACGCGATGATCGGTCTAATCAAAAAGTTATTATGCTGATATCCGAATTGTAATCATAATGTGCAAATGGGAAAAGTCGATATTCGGCCGTACATTACAGTCGCTCGATACACACAGCTGTTGCCCCACATTACATTTACGAACTTCTTTTCTTAATCCCTATATTTCTGTATAAGCATTTAAAAGTTAAGAAAAACTAAAAAAAAAAAACTCTTGCATTCGGATGTTTTATTCGACGATTGCCTAGTTAAAATCCTCTGGATGAATTAGAATTTTGATGACTTTCGAATTAATCGCTGTTGAAATCGTTCAGCCTACTACGCATGTATCCGAGTCCATGCGGAGTACGCCCCATGAAAATTTAAAAGCGACGCGGCGAATTATTAATTTCTTACCCGCACTGTGAATATTGTAATGAAAGCCAAATGTAAATTAAAGCCGACCTGTATATGCGCGTCCGATCAAACTGCTCTATCGCGGTATCTTTAGTTACTGGATTTTACGCGAATATATAATTTATTTATTTTTATTATACTTTTTTACATATCCCAATTTTCAGCACTCGTATAAATACCTGATATCAATTTAACCCTCTTTCTTTTTTGCCATATAAATAATGTCGACCTTATTAATAATTAATTTAATTAGTCTACTAATATCGCCTAATTATTTACTTTATCATGTAACGTTCCTATGCGCCAGTGTTTGTGAAATTATACATTATACTTTTATAGGAGTAGGGTAAACGAGTACGTTTAACGCGGTAGAAAATCGATGCTAATAATTGTGTCTATCCTGAACGGATAGGATCTCTGGATTCTATCTTCCTAATTGGATCTTTGACGAAGATTATGGATTACTGATTAATTCAAAGCAAGAAGATGTCTCACTTCATTAAAGTAAAGACGTTGTGTCTCCGTGAGTTAATATAATTACATGTTAATAATTAATCGATGCTAATGAGATTTGATGCGACCATCCATCTCTAATTACGTCACAGATGAGAACCATGATTTATCTATTACTGTAATATAATGTCGCTTTATTACACTTATTAGCTGATATTTTTTCTCGTAATTTACGATGCATGCACGAACGCGATGGGTTTTTACCAAGTGATTTATAGAATTACCGCGACGACGTCGTAGAGGCGAATAAACTGCTCGGTCGCGCGTTTCTTTTTGCATGTTGGACGTAATGGCGGGCCTTAATAATTGCGTAAACCTGGTATAATTGGCAACACGATACCTTTACGCGGCAAGAAAGTTTGCGACACTTTATATAAAACACACAAACACAGAAGGTAATTATATTCTAGACTTATTGCCAACCGCCAAGTTTCTTGCGGCCAAGTTTCAGTCGGTCTCGCGGAATTTATTTATAAAAGCAGAACACGATAATCAACATTTTTGATAAGTAAGAGTAAACTCTAGCCATTATTATGTAGCCTTTATTTGATTTTAATAAGTCGTACAACACCGTGATGCAGTTAGAAAAGTAAATTAATGCGAAAATTGAAATTTAAGAAAGTGTGCTTTTGTAATATTAACTTCTACGTGATAATATAAAAGTATTGTACATAACTGTGTCACTTATAGATTTCATAATTTTACTCGACATTAGATTTCTAATAATCCTAATGTTATGCGATACAACATATATAAATTTTTACATTACGACTAAAATTCTATTCTGACAGTTCCGCGCTGAGATTTATTTATCAAGCGTCATCGTACGTAAATTACGATTTTCTTTTTACCGGCGAGCAAGTCGGCGGAAACTCATGTAACTCACGGTTATCCTTCATACAATAGTGTAGAATTAGCGGCGCTTGTTTAATTAATTGGATTAGCGCGGGTGACCGTGGTTATTGAAGGATAATGATAGATTTTCCCTCGGTAAAAGGCCGCCAACTGGGTTATTCGTGTGTCGTATTTGCTAAACCCGGAGTAGCGGACCGCTCCATCACTTAGGGTATTCTCCCCGCGGACTCCTGAGATCTTGTTTCATGCAAAAAGTAAACTTCCCACCGGTCAGCGTTGGAAATACTCGGCTCCGAATGCTCTGCGCCATATAAGTGGACGTGCAATCTAGGTCTTATTGATCTTTTCGTACACGGAAAAAATTGTTTTCTCTTTTGTTTGCCCACCTCTCGCTCTCTCGCGAATCTCGGATTGCATGTTACCTTCGCGAAATGTGAGTATTTTACTTTTATTAGAAACACGGCGTGGGATTCTTTTCTCTGCAGGGCGGAATGCAGTATTTAACTGGAGGCGGAGGTGAATTTATTAGGCGAATACTGAGCAAGTGAGTAGTGTCGTAGATCAGGATGCTCCTCGTCGCTATTAATACAAAGCCGTTCGCCGTTCCTTACGGGATAAGTTATTGTCATCGAGATAACTCTCGTTACGTTGATTCATTAGCCTTTCCCATTTAACGCTCTCGGAATTTTCGAGAATTATTTAACGGCAACAAGGGACGGCGAGTGTAAATTTTAAATTTAACATTCTTTCGGAGATGCGCTGAAAGAGTTATAATCTGAATAATAACGTAATGAGAATACATTATATTTTACGACGCGCGTGGGAGCGTTTAGAAACGCGGCCAATCTTCCAGTATCAATCTTCTTCGCTGATGTTTAATTTTTACTGTTGGACGAATTGAATATTTGATGTTACGTTAGCTTCAACTTTGGAAAGGTTGCGTGTATCCTTGATGCTCAGCAGGGCATCAAGGCTCAGGTCAGTAACTGTGAATCAATCCTAAGGTGGCTGGCAGCCATTAACTAGCATCGTTTCGCGCTCGTATCTCCTAAAGCAATCTTGCATCGTTTTAGAGCGAACTAGCCATATAAGCGAGGTAGTTTGAATTTGCTGCCACCCCCGTACATTACCTTCCAATAAAATGCAACATCATGCTAAAATTTATTGCCGTTGAGATAGTCAACATTGTCAGCGAAAAGCAGCTCGTGCGGTGCGCAGATGTGATTTGATTAATTTGGGGGAATGCACGAAGCAAAGAGAAGACCGACTATTAACATTCGAATATTCGGTTAAATAAACGCCGTTGTCAAACCATCTCGTTGGAAATAATTAGCGTTATTTCCGCCGATCGTTTGCGTGAGCTCGTTCATGGTGGACGTGACGCGTGCTACTAGTTCGTCGGAAAAAAAAGACATTTTTTTTAGCGAATGACCCGCACGTGCATAGCAGAAAACGTGCCGAAAACGCTTACCGGCGCGGACCTAAGCGCGCCGACGAAAAAAGCCGAGTGGGGAGACGTCGAGGGGGGAGGACGGGAGAGCCCCCGGTCTCCTGTGGAGAGGGTTAGCGCCGATAACAAATCGGGCACCCGTCGTCCGGTTTTTGCCGAACATTAAATATTTTTCTCGCGATAATGGTATGCGCCGGAATCGACACGGATACAGTCGCGTGCAGTTTGCTGTCGCGCACAGGAGAGCGAAAAGGGGAACGTCGGGGGGAGAGGACGGAAGGGAGGGAAGGGGGGAAGCGGTGCACGTCGCGTAACGCGTTTTGAATGCATATGAAGCACGGCGCAACGGTCGGATGGAGAGATTTAAATCAACGGGGCACGAGCAGCTCTCGCCGGCCGTATAGATAATGCCCGGACGAGTGGCCGCGCGCTCCATAAATCTCGCGAAGAAATTTAACTGCGAGCGTGGAAAAAGAGCGCTCGGCCAAGACCCCCTTCCCGCACACGCGATCTTGTCTATGGAGAAAGAAATGTCAGTTAAGTCGGCGCGCGAATGAGCTCCGCTCGGTGCCCGCCGATTTTTCTACTCGCTGTTCGGAGGCGGAATTTAGTGCGGACGATTAACCACACGGGGCGATGGCGAATTATGCCACAATTCATAAAACTGTAAAATTACCGCTACATCTATTCCGCGCGACTTAACCCCACCATCGAAACACGATATCTCTAATTGTGTAGGCAATTATCCGCCGACGGATTAATTTAAATGTTATTGTATCAAGCTACAAAAGAGATAAAAAAAATGTGGATTCGCTTCACGGCCTCTATTTGGTACAATAGAAACCAAATGAGGGTCCACTTTGCCCGTCTCTACCCTCTACGTTCTCTCGCATTTTCTCTCTTTCTCCGCTTCGTGTGCAATCTTTCTCCGTTTTCTGCCTCTGCAAATCGACAACAAATAGTTGGCAATGTCCCGACCGGGGTAGATTTTAATGAACATCACATGAACCGTGCGCGCCTGTGTGCGTCCCATCGGCGAAGGGACGCGCGTGGCACGCGCGTTACGCAACGTCAGCCCACGCACCAGCGTTTCGTGACGTGCAATTATTACGAACTAAAGGCTATTTTGCACGCCGGCTAATAAATTACGATGTACAACCGTATCCAACATCGACCGGATCCCGCGTGCATCGCCATTCCGCGCAAGCACATGTGCGTCACGTCGAAAAGTGCACACAGCAATATTATCCGAAGTGAAACGAATAAAGCGGCGAGCGATAATTACAGCAAGCGTTAATAAGAGAAAATTATAGGATACATTTGGACGTGTGTATCTGGTAGACAGGTATGTCGCGACAGTTAACAATTTTACAAACGATTTTATTGATCCGGTTCTCAATTAGTATTAATTATATATTATGTGCATTATTGCACACGTATATTGTGAATAGGTATAACTGTGTAATGGACAATAACTTTTACATTACGAGGGAAAGTTACTCGAGCGTAATCGGTCACGTCCCAAATCTTGACGCGTGACTAGTAGTATAAACAGGAATATGTCAGCCGCGACGTTTGTCGAACATTTTTTATCCGCGACTTGCGACGAGAGGAAAAATGAAGAGCATGTTGACATTATCGCAAGATTTTATTCACAAAACGAGATTATTTTCACAAAACGAAATGAAATTCAATCTTGTGCTGAAATTAATTTTGCCATTTTATATAAATGTATTATTACTATAATGTATTTAAATCAACGACGCGTGCAAATTACCTTTGAATAATTCTTCGAGAGATGCGCGTGCAACTCTTTTCCGTTTTCACTTTTGTATTCACATGAGGTGTGTTTAATAAAATCGACGTGGTGTTAAATTAGATATTTTTAGATGCGATAAATACGCTGTTGCTGGCTTCAATTTAAATTTAGTTTCCAAGTAACTTAATTTAATTTAATTTAATTTCCATTGTAGCGTTGTTTGTATTGTTTCATGAAATTTAGCGAAAATCAAATAATAAAAAATTATATATATATTCAAACAATAAAAATAATTTTTATTTCAAATAATTATGTATTATTTCTACGTTGTTTTAATACAAATGGAAGACTGCATGCTTTTTGTTTCTTAGTAATTATTTTGTTAACGAGAAAACTTTCTCCGCTCTCTGGCG
>VBVR01001996.1:0-25678 GCA_011638315.1 Tetramorium parvispinum
TATATATACACACACACACACACACACACGAGGCACTTAGATGACTATTTTAATTGAAATTAATTAATAAACGTTGTTACACGAAATGTTTCATACGATGGAATTTGCTAAAGCAGATAAGGGTAATAATATTTACCGTCCATTCGTATAATAAGTTTCATGCATCTATGATAATTCTACGTTAATTTAGAAAAATTTAATACTTTCTAATATTTTTTTAATAGCTCATTTTACACAGGAAAGATGTGTGAATAAAAAATTTTAACACTAAACAATGATTATTAGAAATTTATCGGTTTTCTGTCTCTCATTTTATAATACAAAATTTTCTTAATATTCGATCACGATGGCTCAACTCACAAATTTGATTACATAATCAATTTTTTGAAACGCGCAATTTTACACAGAACACGCGTTTGTACAAAGAGAAGAAGATGTATTGTGTGTATGTGTGTGTATGAGAGAGGGAGAGAGAGAGAGAGAGAGAGGAGAGAAGGAGAACAGTAAGCAAGCGTCGATGACGTTAATCGCACGAACAGAAGGCTGATTATTAATGATACTGAGCACGACGTACATTAATTGCTAATCAATATTTAATCATATTCTGTTCGCCGTGGCGAAGTTCATGAATAAATTGTTCCTGTAATAACTCTACAACTGTGCCGTAAATTATATAATTATTTACTTGACAATATAGTTCGCCTATGCGTTATTACACTGCACGTTACTGTTTGCAGTTATGTTTGAAAATGTGAACACTACATTTCTCTCCTCCATTCGATTTTACAGTTTTACTCTTGCGCAATTTGCAATATTGCATTCATTTATTTTATGACGTTACATGATAAATCATGTAACGTCACTGCGACAAAGGAGCTTTGACTCTAGTAATAATTAAATAAAAAAACTATTTATTAATTCTTATTTCTTAACTTTTACTCCGTTTTTCTTATTTTCTTTTTTTTCTTTTTATAAAAATAACATTAATTCCGCTAAAATGTTATCTGCGAACAACAACACAGGACATTTACTAATGTACGGAGGTGAGTGAGAGTGCATTAAACTATATTGGGATGCGTCGGGGTGCATTGAGATATTTGGGGATGAAAGGGATGGGGTTAGGAGAAAGGGAATGGTTGGTGATGTATTAGAGCGGTGAAGGTGTGTTGGACTATGTTGGCACTGATCGAGGTGTACTGAAGTTTTTATAGTTGGTGGCAGGGAGGTGGAGGGTGGTCAGCTGAATGACGTGGATGAAGATGAGTAAGGGTGTGAAGAGTACTTGGGAAGTATGTGTGGATGTACGCGAGTATTAAAATGTCGATTTATAACCGAACACCGGGACAACGGAGACAATGATGGAGACGATGACGTTTCTTAAATAGAATTTGCCCGATTTTAATTATAAATTAAAAATCTCTGCAATATGCAATGTAGAAAAAAACATAAAGACACTTTTATTATATAATAGACACGATTGTATATTATAAAAGACACTATAATAGACACTTTTGATATACTGGAAATGTATATATATAAATATATACAAATGTGTATATATTTATATTTATATAATAATTTCTAACAAAAAAATTATAATCTCTCTAACA
This sequence comes from Tetramorium parvispinum, assembly GCA_011638315.1. Lineage (NCBI taxonomy): Eukaryota > Metazoa > Arthropoda > Insecta > Hymenoptera > Formicidae > Tetramorium > Tetramorium parvispinum. The sequence goes on from VBVR01001996.1 coordinate 1,611, forward strand.
TAAAACAATTGATATTACTTTCACATTTGGAATAAAAATGTAAGTTATAAACTAGATTTGACATGGAAATGGAACAAAAGGTGCGCAATAATTATTTGCATGTCGTATAGACGTATGTGGCGCGTTTTTATCTCATCATTATCATAATGAATCGCTCTGCGGCTTCAAATCGCGCTTGATAAACTTTTCCTCAGAATTAATTCTGGAACGATTACGGCTGTATTTAATTAATTTATATCTAAAAGAATAACTATAATCTGACTGTAAAATAATTGATATGCAGGATGTAAAATAAGAAATAATAATTTATTGTTATTAATAATTTAATATTTTATATTTAATAATTTTCTTAATTGTTCTGATGTTTCCCAGATCTCGCCAAATATCTCCCAAATCTTTCTTTCTCCATCTCTTTCTTCTTTCCAAATTTATTCATTCTTTTATACAATACATTCGCAAACATATTGCTAATTACAGTTGCGCGTACTAATTACCAGGCTAAAAGAATCACACGGTACTTTGCACAGCATTCTTGACATTAATCGCACGCCAGACGCACTTTACTGTCACAAGTCTTTTCTTTGTAGCTCAACTTTTTACATTCTTCACCCTTTTCAGCTTTTCTCTCGTCTAATCGTATACCTATTTCATTTTAAGTATGAAAATTACAATGTAATGCTGCTATAAAGAACAGATTTTATGTGACGAAAAAACCCGAGAAATGTTTGGTGGTCTGATAGTCTACCCGATATCCGTCAGAAATTAGAATGGCAGATGATATCTCAAAAACGGGACACTTTCATAAATTACAAGCGTGACGTACTAACGCTGAATTATGTTATTAATAAGACATAAATTTAGTGTTGGATATTAATATGTAATTACGATTATACTACTATTAATTATTAGAAATACTATTAATTCGCATTCCAACGTTATTTTATCGGCGTCTATCCGTTTCATGCAAAATTCCGATTATACACGAAAAATTTTAAAATATAATATTGGTATAAATACGATAAAATAATTAAAAATCCCCGTATTGTTTTGATTCCTGTAAGATTTTTTTTTATTCCTTCGATTAATAATTTCATTTATATGTATGCTTTTGACAGAATTGTAACTTACTACTTGATACGATCGCGTATTGATAAATAATGTGACGACATGTATGTACACCACACATGCGCTATTCACGACTCGAGTCTCGACGCGCGAATGATGACACTGTGTATGCCAACTTTGTATCAAAGCAAATATCAAAGTTGTACACAAGCAGTCTCATCTACAAAATATTTAATATTATTTTTATGAAATTGCCATACGTCGAATATTCTGTTACTGGAGACGGGTAAAAGAATATTTATATAATCCCAAATATTGTTATAAATGGATAATATAAAACAATAAATTATTTCAATGCCAATTAAAATACTACTTAAAATATAAATGAATATAACTGAGATTTTATTTCAGAAATATTTCAATTATGTATTGTTTATTAGATATTTGTAGTAATTATAATTTATATTAAGTAAATCATGACCGTTCTGATAACAATTGAATAGTGACAATATACAGTTCGAGCTGCGTCGTTTGTGGCTAATAATACTTCTGCATAAATTTATGTACGTATTTCGCTTAGCAAACTACGTGCCATACTGTCGGTCTTGAAACGCAGTTTCAAGTTAAAGCTAGAATAGTCCAATCACGTAATTAAGTTTCTAATCAATTCCTTTGCAGACATTGTAAGAACACGTGTTAATATGGATATTATTATTAAATGAATTTGCAACTTAATTACGTGATTGTACTATCCGAGCCCTAGCTTGCAACTGAGTTTCAAGATCTATAGAAAGGGTTGCGTAGTTCGCTAAGTATGCACAACTCAATCCAGGTTGTTCAGAGGAATCTTGTCAGAATTCTTGAATTAAATTGCAAATGACGTAAATATCAAATATCAGATTGTTCTGTTTGTTATACGTATTTAAATATTATGTACCGTGGTATCATATAACAGGGGTGATCTCATCTGAATTCTTTAGCGAAAGGCGAGCCTTAAACTACACGTTTGCGGCCGACGGATAGATAATTGCGTCCATGATTGAGGGTGCTGGAAGTGGAAAGTGTTAAAGAGCGCAAAAATGATCTTTGTCGGCTTTCACGGCTGAAACAATAACGAGCTCGAGGAATTGCATGCGGTAAAAGGGGAGATATATCGCGATCCCAACCAGCGCGCCGGTGGCTCGGCTCGGCTCGGCTCGGCGCGGCGCAGTATTGATCGATTCGCGAATCACCTACTGTGCCAGTCGCGCGCCGCGAAAAAACGTTGATCATATTTTGCTGACAATTTTTAAGTACCTACGAAACCGGATATATCCCGATGTCGCAGCGAAGCGAAGTAACGAGTAGAAAAAGAATGGAGGAAAAAAAAGCGGCTCCTACGTGATTGATATCCGCGAGATATATCGCGACGTGTCGATTGAAAGTTCGTCCAAATTTTCACGAAAAACGTTTGCAAAACGACGAAGATGAACGGGTTCAGCGGTGCGACATAACACGTAAAATAATTGAAATAAATGATTGATTGAGCAACCAAAGATTCTCGATATTAAAATTAATGAGCAACAAGGAGACGCGTTTAATGGTGCATGAGTTAACAATTATTAATTTAATATTATAAATCGTACGTTTCCATCTAAGCTATCTTTAGCGCGACATACCATGACAGATAAATTAAATAATCTTAAGTTTCTTTTTGACGAGCATAAGATGAGTGTTTAAAAATGAAACATATAAATATAGTGCAATTTTCAAGCAAAAATACAAAAAAAATCTGCAAAATGTTCAGATTAAAAATGAATGTTGGAACTAAGAGAGAAATTAAATGCACAATTATGACAGAATTCGATTAATCTCCAAAATAACAGGAAATACTGCACGATAATTATCTATACTACACAAACTTCCACTGACGCTCGAGTTATGCGTATGAGTATTTAGCAAATAATGCAATTATATATATATATATATATATATATATATATATCATGTATTAAAAAGTTTATCAAATTGAATATAAATTTAATAACATTCTTATTGTAATTAAAATGAGCAAACGAATAATCCTGCACGACAAATAATCAACACTTGATTTTAATAGACTGCAACAGAAATAATACAAAATAAAACGGAAATATATCATAATATGTATTATATAAATATATGTGGAGAAATATGCACGTGTAATTGAAAAACAAGAATTTTGGATGACACGCGCACGATTGCTCATTTTGCATTTGTCAATCAATGATGCAAATAAAATATTAGTAATTATTAAAAAAGATATTAAAATAACATCAACGTAATATTCTCGAATAAAAACAGACGTTGCTGATATAATGCAATTCTCATCTCTGATACAATGCTATCTCTTCCTTTTCCCTTATCCATTTTAATAAATATCTAAGTAAATAACGTTATTCGCTGAATTGTCTTATTACAGAGCGGAGATCGTCTAAGGTGTCATTCCACGAGCAGCGAGAGAGAACGCGGAACATCGCAAAAATCAATAAGGATGCCGAGGATGGGTAACAATAAAGCTTTCTGCATTTGTAACCGAGGCCAGCTGAGAAGAAGGAAAAGTGAACGAAAGGCCAGCATGACTTTGGACATTATCGTCGGCGCCTTCATCTTTTGCTGGCTGCCATTCTTCACCTTGGCACTGATCAGGCCATTTTACAAACCCGATGCGCTTTCGCATTCGGTATCTTCGCTATTCCTCTTTCTCGGCTACTGCAACAGCGCGTTGAACCCAATCCTGTATGCGATCTTTAATAAGGAAATCCGTAAGCTATACATTTTAATAATGTGCTTACGCTGGCGCACCATCAACGAGTTGATGCGCGAAGAAAATTATCAACGACAGTTCGATGAATGAAGAATAAGGAATAATGTTAACGGCGGCAACGACGGCGTGAAGAATATGGTGGATCTTGTCGATGATGCCCACCTAAATATCTGTACTAATTAACCATGCTAATCAGAATCGACATTGGCCAGTAATAACAAATCAAAGCAGTAATAACATGCCAGCAATAACGATTAGGATGTCGACCACAACAACTCGGATATCAGCAATAATAATCAGGCCGTCGATATTAACAATCAAGCCATCGGTAATAACCAGATAATAACAATTCCATTGGTAATAATAGGCAAGATGTCGATAATAAAAGTAAAATACTTTGACGATATCGACAAGATTATTGTCAATGAAAATCAGATTATTATTGATACTGTCGAGGAGTCTGAGATATCCCGCTTTTCATCCAGAGAGTGTTCCTCGAATAACGAGAGTAATGATATTCAACGAACGTCATCGTTGTACGGACGTCTTTCAAGCTGTCGCTGAAATCCATACATCTTGCATAAAAGAGAGATCGTGTGATCAAACAAGGATATCAAGCGCGTTTTAGGACTCTACAATCCTTTTCTCCATAAAATTTTTACATTATCCGATTAATAATTCACTTTTCTGTTCATTTAGATTTCTTCAAGTATCACAGACATTCGTGTCAGTCTTCTTTGTTGAAACGTAGTTTTTTTCCCTCGTTTTCTATATCGCATTTCTTTGCCATTTTCTTACTTAAATTGCATTGAGTTTTATTGCGTCTTTTATTTTATTTCTTTTACATTGCTTTATTGCCGACCATTTCATTGTCGAGAATATGAATCAATTAACTCAGTTAATTTCGCAGTCGCTGAAAATAATTAAACAGATTAGTTTCAAAATCTAATTTAGTTTTCTGAACGTTATGTTGTGAAATTATACGAGGACGATAAGATTTGCGTTGATGCATTGTCCATCGTGAAGGTTAATAATTTACGTTTCAAGTATTTGCTTTTCTGAAATAGAAAACACGTATTTCAGGAGGAAGAGATGCTGTACACGCATTTGTAACAGCCACATTGCGACGTGAAAGCATAATGCTATTTCGTTGTTAAGGCATGGCTGCACGTTAATGAGAATCTTAGCAATATGATAATAGCTAAGCCCCTTCATCATGTCAAGTTGATTCTCGTAAAGGGCAAAATATGTATCAGCTGAGAATCGAGATCGAATATGAAGCCGAATACGAAATACCTCCTAAATACCACGTAGTCACGCTATTATTTTCAATGGTATAGACTTCTTTTGAAATTTAAGACTTTGTCGGTGTAAATGAATCAGGGTGGAACAACCTGATGCTCAGAGCCTCAGAGAGGAATAATCTGTATCAGGCTTGTTTCTCCCCGATGAAGCGAAATGTTCGCGAAACGTCGGATCAAGAATTCACGCGGCTTAAACCCGGAAACCAAACCGAGTGTACTTATTCCCACTTGCTAATTTACACATCCATTCGTTGCGACTACAGGACAGATAATGGACGTGTTCTCTCGAATTTGTGTGACGTAATATTCTGTTGGAGAGATGTACAAATATCCCCTTCTGGTCGGCAAAGAGAAAACGGATGCAGACGGGCAAAGAGTCTGATCTATGTCTCTCTATGTCTTTAAAAATAGATTAAATTAACATTACAAGCTTGATATTTTAATGTTAAAAATGTCACATTTCTCGTTCAATTAATTCTTGAAATTACATTATCCTCGTCGAACGATCAAAATGTGAAAATCCCTTAATGATTCATAATTCTCGATTAAAAATTTATCTTTAATACGCGCTATGCTTATAAATCATTTTTATAATAATTCCAACATTTTCAATGGGCTTGACATTAGGCGAAAAAAAAAATAATGGATGTACTTTTTCTCGTAAGTGCATTTTGATTATCCTGCGGATAATCATAATTGTAGATTGTGATTATCCTTCAAAGTTGAGGCTACTGTCTTGAAAAAATAAAGAGATGAAAAATTGAGCTCCGCTGTATAACGTCATATTAAAACTTTCTTTATTTGATGCACGCTAAAGTTTGTTAATAAAAATTACACCGATGCTCTTGCTAGACGTCTTTTTGATTGATGAAATTGATAAAGTTTGGAAAAAATGACTTAGTAAAAATATCAGAAGGGCGAGTACGCGTTAATGCTTTGAATATTCCAAACGCGCATAAATAAACAAATGTGTCTCTTGAAAATTTCTTGAAACTTTATCCATAATGAATTTTTATAAATAAATGAGTCACGCACACTATAAGCATGTTGGGTAATCATTTGGTACTTTGACTAAGTGCGAAAAAGCTCTTTACACACACACACACACACACACATTCACACAGCGCTCGTTATCGCGGTTTGAATTCCGAACACAAAACCTCAGCGTCAAGCGGTTCCTATATTCAAAGGATTAAAAGAGGAACGTTTTCCGCGACTGTATTTCTACACCAATATTGCACCCAACACTCCTAGCTTAAAGCCCGCTTATTTATGCATTCAGCGGATTACGTGTGGATTACGCGAGAAATAACTGGAAAGATTCGATTGTACGGTCAAACATTAAAAAAAAAAACAAATTCTATTAAAGTCGATTAGTTCCATAGCACTCGCAGCAGCGGGAATGCACGGCGTCGCGCTGAAACATCGCCTTTAAAAGAAGGAAAGACATTTGAAACAGCTTTCGTTTACCGTTTCCCTTCAATAAGGGCTCTCGAAAGTAATGTACGTTTGTCGTAATTGTTTCAAGCGCGAATCCTCCATTGAAAATAACGCACAGTATTTTTTGCAATATTGTCTATTTATCGACTTCAAGGTTGTTAGTTATCGTACGGCTATCTTAGGTAGATAAAGTTTTACTTTACGAGAACAGTATAACAAGCGGCTTGTCGTCTTTGACGACGTGTACGTCATCGTTAATTCACTTTACCGCTTTTCAGACGCGATATTCCGGAAAATAATGAGCCGATCCTTAAACGTTAAGTAAAATGTGTACATACATTATCGTGCGATCTACGTAATCGTTACACAAGACTTTCTACGTCACCTTTTCCGATGTACAGAAAAGAATATAATTGTATTAATATTATTCGTGTAGCAATCGAAATGAAATAAAATTTAGCTAGTAATTTTCATTTGGTAATTTTCAAGAGAATTTAAAAGCGATGAAGCAATTATTCTCAATCGCTGAAAACTGTTTTGTGGACAATCGTTTCGTGAAAGAAACGATTTTCTCGTTCTTCGAATATCGAATTATTAATTATTATGTGATTAATAATCTATTTGCGAGAAACAAAGTTCTTAATTGATTTCTCTTACCGACAAAGAAGATGCTGCAGAAAATAAAATGAGATCGATCAATTTCTGAAATAAAAGAAATAAAAGTAGTTCTTGTTATTGACGATCTGTGATATACAAACAACAATTTCTCAACCACATTTTTTCCATTTGAAGAATACATCTTACGATAAACATTTCACAAGGTATTTCGTCATTATCGTTCAATAACGAGTTTACGATCATTCTTTTACGATTCTGCAATATTAACGCGTGACAACAATGGTTTACCATTTATATGTGTTTCGATTGGGCTTTCACGAGTGGCACAATGGGACACATATGTGGTCGAAAGGCGAGATTGTCGTTGGTCCATAGTACTGAACCATCCAATCGATTCCAATCCCCGATGATGGAGATGCCAGATCTGCTCACGCCAGCCGATACAATCGAATAGCCCAAGAGTTTTGTTCGGCACGATCCATTATTCTGTTCTGGACTCTTCAATGTTTCAGCCGTCAAATTTAGCGCTAAAACTAATTGCCTCGTTCATTGTGATTCCGCCATGGCAGACAGATGCATTAAACTGCCAATTATAATACCCATCGATCTAATTTTGCCTTGATCAAAAAGCAATAAGATATAATATGTAAATGTCAAATGCCGTGACATCCTGCGTATAAAATTACACATCGTGAAAAGAAGCTCTCATCCGAATTGAAAATCTGATATGAAAATGTGACCCTTTTGTTTATTATTACGCCGTGCCGTGTTATAGATGAATGAATGTATACGTGACAGTTTTTCGATAATTAACAACGAAACAACGCTGAGCCGCGATTGCGATATTATATCGGATCGATATCGGCGTATTCAGTTTCGGATTTGAAAAAGATAATTCCAGCAAACATTACAAGCAGATCTTACGAATAGTTATATTTCATTGCATATTACGTTATCATCGTATCACACTTTATGGAAATTTTAATCTCATTGTAAATCATTAACGAATTTTCTATTAGTACAAATTATCTGCATAAAATCAAAGTGGCGTCAGAAGGAACTCATTCTCGAAGATAAACGTAATTTACGAGAAGCGCCGTACTTTTTATAAATTTTAGTTTAAATTTTATGCATAGTTGGATTGACTGCGTGAATAATAGATTTATCCGCAGAGAGAGAAAGGGAGACGTACGAAAATGAAAGTTTTCAAAAGCAAAGATATCCGGAAAGTTTAGACGAAAGAGCGCAAAGGGCAAACTCGAGAAAGTCTTTACAGTTTAATTACATGTACGTAATAAAACGTGTATCGGATTGCATGTGCAGCTATGGAGCGGAAGCACCAGGAAGCAAATATCGATAAAACTGATAAACGATTGGCCGTCGCATTGTGTCGTGAATGGGACATGTCTCGCGAGCGTGAGCGTGAGGGATATTCCCGATGCGATTAATGTGCTTCATCGCGTGAAATTCACTTTGACTCTGCGTAAAAATCATTGCACGTGAAATTATCGGAAAACCACCGGCTTGGGAATCGCTTGACTCGCCAGCTCATTAAGCGATGAGGGACTTTTGATCGAGTTATCATTAATTTAATCAGCCTTTAATGTTTTAGTCTGTCTTTGCTTTTGAGTAAAATAAGCCAGAAATTCGATCAACTTATTTTTTAAAATTTTGTTAAAATGCTAAAAAAAATCGAAATTATGAAAGAAGATTGTTATACGTTTCAAAAAATTACTTTATTTCAAATTCTCCAAATAATTTTTAAACTACAAATGTAAGTGATGAAAGTTTAGATTTCTAATAAATGGAAGAATAAGTGTGGCTGAATACGTTTTTATATCATAACTTATATTTGTAACAAAAAATTGTGTCTATCTATTCGATGTAATAGCAATTGAAGTTAAAAGTACAATTATAATTTTAACCAAACATGACCGATAAATTCAGTCGATATGACCTTTTGATTGGATGACCTATTGATAAGTTCAAAGCACAAAATGGCTCGTAAAAATAATTCCATCGAGTTTACGTTTATTGCAGCAGCTCACGTGCGTCTATTTCAGAAAACTGTAATTACGATTGGATTTAATTTGGACGTGTAAGTAACACAATCACACCATCCAGGGAAGAATCCTACTTCGATCTTTATTTGGTACAGACTTGCGAGATAGATAATCAATAACAAAATAAAACCTGCTAAAATATATTTGAATCTGGAACGCGTACATATTAAAAGGATGCGACAGTCCATTACGTTTTCACAATTTGCATTTTAATTACAGTCGAAGAATAAAAGTTTATTTTCAGAGATATAAAATCGCTTCGTTATAAACTAAATGAATTTTAAAATGATGCTAATGGTTTTTAGATGGTTTTTAGAACTAAATAATAATTTAGATGTTTTAGCGAAACTTTTGTCAAAAGTATCAAATCGTAAAGCCTCGTTCACAATAATATATTTGTTATTTTATCAATTAAAAATTTGCTTAAAATAAATAATTAATTAGTCACAATTGAGTATAATTGGATTAATTATTACAAAAGTATCTGTTTTAATTGAATGAAAATATTTTTTATTCAAAAGGAAGAATATTTTTATTTTCCTTAAAAAGTGCGCACTGCTTAACTTGATTAACTTTTCTCAGTGATTCTTTAATAAATAATTTTTATCAGGATATTTTTCAGCGATCTTATTTTAGGGAGATGAAAGATTAAAAATGACTTTTCAAAAATGGTATTATCGTAGTAGGGGAATCTGTCGATAGACCAATAGTTTGTTTCGTTTACTCATAGGAGTATTGTTGTGCAGCTTCGATTAGCTGTGTTGATTGTCTCAAATTTCAGAGATCAATTTTGTATCAATAACACCGAAATGCATTACGCTCTCTTTGATTTCAAATATTGTGCCACTATTTAGACATTTTCTAAAATAGCATTTTGGTTATTGTAAAATATATTAATTTCAAAATTTTATATCTCTGAAAATAAACTTTTATTCTTCGACTATAATTAAAATGCAAATTGTGTAAACGTAATGGAATGTCATGAAGAAATCTGCAAATTATGTATCTCACACATTTTTCCCTTCACAGCGCGTACATATTAAATATTTTGTTTAATTTCTGAAGTATATTAACGGTATTTAATTCGATTCCTGTTCTGTGATCACTGACTAATCGATACTGATTTAATTGCCAAAATACAATACGTTGGATTGATAATGAAGAGGAATCGATTAATTAAAACTCATCAGTATATACAGACATATTTTTTCGCAGATTATTTCGCAGATTTCGCAATATTAAACTGGGATTTAATTACAAAATTTAATTACCTGTAACATTTTATGTGGGAGTGTGTTGGCACACATCCTGATCGCACTCACATCGGTCAATACCTAAAAATTTTCTTGTAAACTATTAATTTGAAAATTTTATATTAAAATCCAAATGGTGCTGTGGTCTCGCTCTAATATTTTTCTTCTTTTTTTTCAGGAAAAGAGAATGTTCGGTAACATCTATGAGCAATGAGAGGATTAAACTGTATAGAAAATAATACTCTATTGTTTTGTAATTTTCTCAGTAATTGATGAGAAATTATTTTCGCTCCATCTGCCCATGGAAAATTATATTACTAAATATTCTGTATTTTATTCATATTGTAATTTTACGAGGGCTTTTAAAAGATTGTTGAAGATTACGTTATTTATAATTGAATATTTAAAATTAAACTAATTTTGAAATATATAGAAAAATAAAAATAAAAATTTTTAGAGAAATCCAATTTGTATAATTGAGTGAAATTAGTTAAGATGTCTTAATCGATAAGATACCGTCGATAGAGTACTTCGACAATGGAGTGGAAGTTCTTTAGTCCTACGATCGATGCTCCCTCATTTGCAAATTTCTTGGTCTATATAAACGCGAGTTCGAGTAGTTTAACTAATGGTTAAGCGAGCAAGTACGTATTTTCGTTATATACTGTTCGTAGCCCAAACTATCTTAAATTCCGAGTTGATGGCAAAGTCACTGGGCCATTTATGGAAAATACAAGCAGTAAATTTTGTTCAGTCGCAATTGATTTCCATACTTTAACAAACAGAAGGCCCCAAAATGGCACAACCAGTTTAAATATACGCATAAGCAAGATAACAACAGTTCCACTTTTACGACTTTCGTGTTTGCTTCGACAACAACACAGTCACTTTCTACATTATACGGACAGTGGAAATCAATATCTCTCTGTCGCAATCTCTGGAGAATGTGGAAACAAGCGAGCAGGGGAATGTTTGCCGAAGACAGATCGAAGGAGAAATAGCGACAAAGAAAATGAAATATTGTCACGATATGGAACGAGCATTTATCAAAATGGATTTGATTTAAAATTTTTCAATCGAAAATGTTGAAAATTTCTCATCAAATATCACATTCTTGTTTTTACTATCAGTGAATACCATATAAACAAATGTCAATGATTATTAGTACAAAAATTCGACTACCTGCGAGTTATTCTTATATTTTAAATCTCGACTGAAAAATGAAAAAGCAATTATAATTAAATGATTTTAATTTACGTTAATCAAGATTCCATCGATGCATCCCATTTCTATTTTCTTCTACCGTCAATGTAATAAATAAACGATAATTGTTTCTTCGTGAAAAACGTATTCGATTTTACCCATTAATATATGATTGATAAAATATTGACATGCACATGTCTGAACGAAATAATTATATTGTTGATGTTGATATATTGTTTCCAGGAACGTATGAGAAATAACAACAAAAATTTTGTTTATACTTTAACAAATGCCACTAATAAAATTGAAGCATATGAGTACGATGACCATCCGTCTTATATTACAGAAGATAATCCTTTATTTTAGGTCTGTGTCCTTTAGATTTATTTTTTTCTTGAAAATTCACTTTTTTATCCTTTATTTCTGAAAAGTTCTATAAAATGTCCTATATTTCTTTATCATCTTTGTATATTTTGTGTACTGTTTAAATTACTAAAGATGTGGTTCTTGTTTTAGTTTACAAAATTTTACTTTTTTTTTCATATAAATATATATTCAGGGAAAAATTAATGACAATAATAAATTTACATTGCACTTGTTTGTGGAAGAAAGACAGATGGCGGTACCCTTTATTTTTCTCAAAGAAATATGGTCACCGTACATATGAGATAAGACTGGGTTTTTAAAAATATAATAAAATATTTCCAACAAAAAATAATTTGCACATATATCAATTCGCATACATAAATTTTGATAGATTTTCGTCATTATTATTATCGTATCACCGTAACTGTATAATATATATATATATATATATATATATAATCTTTTATATTGTGACGTGGCAAGTGCATCCGCGAGATTTGTCTCATCGTACTTGGTATTATTCGCACGTTAATGGAGCTAGGCCGCAAATTGAAATCCTTGCGCACTATCGAAACAAGAGCCCCTTCAACTCCTGAACGCGATATAGCGTATAACACGCAAATGGATCTCTGCTGCACAATGATAACGAGAGCGCGACACAATGAGTATTCAGAAGTGAGAGACCGCGAATAACGCGGGTAATTCGCTGTGGTGCGTGTTATCACTAGATTGTCACTACTCGATTCTTCGACACTTGTTGCTGCGAATACGAATGTCGAGTTCAAAGCCACCGAAAAATCGCTGGCCCGACACCAAGGCGCGTACAAGCCGGATGAGAGGGGAATTTAAGTATTTTAACTATTTCCGATGCTCGAGAAATTTTAATAGTTAATAATAAAGCAAAGACATTCATCCCCATTCATGCGGCGCTTCATTCAATATTAATGCTTGTATGTTTTGAGATGGTTTCCGTCTATATAACATAAAGTACGTACCCTAGAATAATTATTAATTAATTATAAACCAGCTCTCTGAGTTGGTTCTCGCAATATTCCCAAGCTCCCGAGCAATGAATAGAAGATGATCTCCGATAATCGAAACTCTTGGGACGAAACTATTCATAGCCCGATTTTATATTCAAGATCGTCTTAAGTCTGGTTAAGGCACTCTCGAGACTTCAGCCAACCAATAAAATGACTGTATAGCGTCTCGAAATCATAGTTGAAATAATCTCACGTGTGAATATAAGATCGGACTACGAATATACTCTGCCATTCAGGCAGAAGGGTGTGCAAATAAATTTGATGATTTTTTTTACAAAATTTAAAATTCTAAAAAATTAAAAACAAGTTTAATGTTGGAAACAATCACCATTATTCTTTTCTTGTTCCATTTATCGAGCAACTGACAAATACTCTGGCGGAAGAAACTCGACAGTTTTCAATCAATAAAGTCTTTGAAACTTTTTCGAACTTCTTGCACGCTCTTTAAATGTGTATCAGCCAGGTGATGTCGGAGCGAGCGGAAGGAGTGGTAATCCGACGGGGCTAGGCCTGTTGAATAATCTGGGATGAAGCAGAATTTCCTGGCCTAGAGCATAAATGACATCCTTCATCCCCTTTACGACATGTGGCTGCCATGGGCGTTCTCGTGTTGCATAATGACTTTCTTAGTTTCGAACATTTTCATGTCACTACTTGAACGGTTTATGGATCATAAAACCTTGTTAGAGCAAAATAAATAATTTCTGCAGCTTCGACAGTATTCTTTTTTAATTAAAGTACGAAAATGATACAGTGCCTCAAATATTATTTTTCGGACGCCCCGTGTGTTCGCTACTAGAGATTATAAGATTTATGAGATTTTGTCGTCTGCTTCATGAAAATGTGATGTTTTGAAAATGTAAAGGTTCACACAGTTGTAAATTGCAAAGTAGTAGGAAATGTTACATTAATCTTATAACGAAGTCGTATAAGGCAAGTAATTAATTCGCACACGTAGTCAAAAGAACGTTGAGATTGTGGTTATGGGATTATTCTTAACAATAATAACAGCTTTAGGCGAAAGAGAATTAAACGGCTCGTTTTCGATTTTCTGTGAAAAAAAGACTTATTAGTGAGTAATCCTTAGCGCTTTATAAATCGGGGAAATATACGACTTTTTTCTTTGAGCCGCGAGGGACTTGAAGGGCGATTTTCAACAGGTTTTCCGTGCCCAGCTTCAGGCACTCTTTTCCACTCAGATAATCGGAAATCTTTTAACGGAGTAATCCATCATAGTTTGCCGAATTGAGCATCTTTGCAAAGTATTTTATCTTACGTTATCGCGCCGCGAGAACGAACGAATTGAAGACCGCGCTAGATTTTCATTTCAAAGATTAACTCGACAGCTTTCCTCGGAGTCTCTTCGTAGCGTGAAACCTTAAGATCGTTTCAAATTACTTTGGAATTAATATGTATCTGAGACCGCTCGTTTAACTTTGAGAGAAGACTACGCGAAAACTCTAAAGATGTGACAACGGACGTGTTTACAAAGGCGTCTGCTACATCAAAGTTTATGCTATTTAATTCCCCATTGCCACCATTTTGTTTACATCGACAACTGTATTTATATATAATTCCTGTAACCAGTAAGAGCTCACTGAAAAGCGACGCATGGGTCACGAGGATGATCACTGTGGCAGTTAACATATTAAAACGCAGTTAACATATTAATTGGAAAATTATTTCTACCTGTTGGAACATACGTATCCTTCGCCTTCACATCTACGCTATTTCTCTTTTACTGACAAGCTTCAGGAACCTGAAAGGAGTCCAACTTTGGTTGTTCCGCATCTTCTCCTCTTCTAAAGTCTCAAGTTCTTCAAAATTGATGAAGTGGTTAGATAAGAATGGATGACTAGGTAACTAATGAAACAGAAAAGTTGGCTCGAGGAGCGTAGCTGCAAAACTGTCTAAAACGACCAACTTCTTGAACGAAAGCTGCTATCTACCACTTCGGCGAGTGAGCTGATATGAAGATCGCCGATCGATTTCAACAACGACGCGACAATGTGTGTGCGATTCTTCGATCGCATCGAAATATCCTGGGTACGTATCACGAAACTTTTCGGTATTGATTCCGATCGGAATTGTTTTGTTTTCCTTAGAAAACACAATAGAAGTCTAGGAAATAACTAAACAATTTCAATCGGAATCCATTCCGAAAAGTTTCATAATACGTACCCTGAAATAATAGGTGCGTGGATTATTTCTTAAAATTTTAATTATTCTCCCTTCTCTTCATTTGCGATGTCTAATTCTGATGATTTAATTAGCATGCCTCTGCGATAAGAGGAAAGCGAAAGCTCCGAATAGTCCGAATGTAATGATAAAGGGAAAATAAAATTTTTTGCAGATATACGATGCGATTTTATCTCTTTACAAAATTTGTATCGATTTCGGAGTTTCCGGTGTCTCGAATAGTATACGATCAAATAGTAACGTATGCCGAAAATAAATCTTGAATGGTCTGATCCTCGGTTACCAGTGCGATCGTTGTATTCTCTTGTTCGTTTGAAACTGAAGAATGAATACAAAATCACTCATTAGTTATAGATTTCATATTTATATATTTCCTCGAGGTATGTACACCGCGATGATAAATACTTCGTGAAAGGAATTATCAAACTGTTACATTTTTATGATACACCGCGTGCATTCGAGGGAATAATTTCAAGCAAGAAATAGCAATTAATTGTTTTTCTGTGACAATCTCAGCGGTAATGTCATCGCTGTACGAAAGCACGGAAGCAGAATGGAAATATCATGGCGTATCGTAACGTTAATTATCATTACGTTCGGCAAAACATGCGCAGAGTGCGCGCCATGTCGCTCATTACTAACTCACATTGCCGCGACATTAATGCAAAGACGCAATTTTTTATAACGCACAGCTTTTTGTATCCACTCTCTTTGATTCTACTAATACGATTAATATTATTTGAATCTTCAGTACTCCTGTACGTAGCCACGAAAAATGAAATTATTTGAAAACGGTTCTATTTAACCCTTTAAGGCCCATGGCCAGCACAGCTGAGAAAGCGACAAACTAACTATTAGATTCATAGCATAAGGTAAAAATAAGGTGCATATGGTTTTTCTTTAGTTTATTAATAAAAAATAGTTTAAATAATTTTTTTTATAATAGAAAAGTACTCGCAAAATATCTGATTCATAGCATAAGTATATAAGGAATCACATAAGCACATTTTTATGAATAGTTTTGGAATTATATATAAAAATTATTTTATTACACAATTATTTAAATAATTTGTTATAACTAATGTAGGCGGAAATAAGAAATGGACATGACTGACAATTAATACGTTTATTTGATAAGTATTCGAAGAAAGAGCGCGCCGGCCGCAGCGATCGCCGTTTATATACTCGGGCGAAAAAGTGACGTTCTACCGGGTGCGCCAATCGCAAGCGAGCACGATTTAAGGAACGTGCAAATAACGAGTCGAAAACAACTAAATATCAAAGGCCGTGGCAAATAATTATACAAATACTAAAGATAATAAACAGGGTCGACCCAACGGTCCCGTCTTGACCAAAGAATCCGCTAACAAACACAACGGTTACTCGCTCGAGCATCCTGTCCACTACACTAATTCAAAAATTATTATAAAAATGTACTTATGTGGACTCCTCATATACTTATGCTATGAATCAAATATTTAGCGAGCACTTTTCTATTCATAATTCGAACCAGTAAAGGCGTTTGCGAGAAAAGTCGAAAAAGAGCCGAGAAACCATCTTCTTTTTTAATTCTTTCTGGCGAAATTAAAATTCCTACAAAAAAATGTTTCCGACAAAATCTTCATGATTGTTCCCATAGAATTGAATGACATTTTTAGATTTTGCAAAAAACAATTAATAAAAAAATTATTTAAACAATTTTTTATTAACAAACAAAAGAAAAACTTTGTGAATCTTATTTTTAACTTATACTACGATTCTAATTGTTAGTTTGTCGTTATTTCGGCTGTGCTAGCCATGGACCTTAAACAACGATATTTACATGGACACAATGTTGTGATGAAACAACCATTATTTTCTCTCGCCAAGGATCAGATTTTTCTTTTTGTAATAATTCCATGAAGACCCCATCGTCAGTTTAAACCAATATACTTTGTTTATTTCCTCGTCTTGTAGAACAAATGGTAAATGATATCTTCAGAATAAAAAAATATTATAAACTTGAAGTTTGATTAGACTCATCATGCATTCCTTTCAGATTACAACATTTCTGATGATTCTGCTTTTGTATTAGAATTATTAAGAATTCATATCACATCTAATAATGTTATTCAAACAGTTTTTATCATTATTATGTTCAAGAGCTTTTGACAAACTCTCAATTTGAGTCTGTTTTTCATCTTATGTTAAAATCGGAGATACGAATTTAGTTGCAATATCTATTATGCCTAAAATTTTGATAGCAATATAATTATGTTCTGATTCTGAGATGTTAATTTTTTTCAGTTACTTCAAGAATAGTCAAATGATCATTTAAACGGATAATTTTGCGAATTTTTTCAATACAATTTATTGTAGTATTTAATGTCAACATTGTAAATGACATAGAACAGTGATTGCCACGATTTGCATATTTCGGCCGATTTCCGAGAGTCAACGCCTATTGGTTCCCACTTGTCTTGAACTGTCAGTTTAACAATTGTAAACATAACACGCTCAGGTACGGCGCGATTAGGTACGGTTCCATACTCTCTAACTGCTAAACGTCAATGCTTTAATTTAAACGCCACTTCTTTAACATTTTTTAAATAATTCAAAAGAACGAAGTTTTAATTTATGCACTGACAATAAGTCTCTGAGCACTATATCGACATAAGAGCGTTACGCTGAGCGTTATGCTTTTAAACAAATGACGATTGAAACAATCGTGCAACAAATTGCTAGCGCGCGTACTCAGTGCTCAGAGACTTATTGTCAGTGCGGTTAGTGATTGTTCATATTTCATTATGAATACTTCATTAAAAATCTAAATTTAGCTGAAGAATGGCTGAAGGTAAGCAGAGATACGGGCAGCGGTATGATAAGGTATAGCTAGATATTTTCTTCGCATTTATTTCCAATCGGAAAATCTGTCTGCTATGCGGTTACGAGCTTTTCGGTGTAAAAAAATATATTCTCGAGAGGCATTATATAGTTAGACATTCCGGAGATTATTCGAATTATTCGTGTCAAGAAAAATTAAATATATTTGAAGGATTAAAATTAGTTTATCGGGAGAACATTTATCAAATTAATTTATCGGAAGAGGATTTTTTGATTTCTAGCGACATAAACAATGATATGAAAGCTTTAGCTGCATTTGCTATACCTTTTTTTATTGCAAAACGTTCAAAATCATTTATTGAAGGAGAATTTATAAAACAATGCCTATTTGAAGCTGTAAGATCATTTGATGATAAATTAACTGTCGATGAAGTTGCGAGCATTCCACTTACAAGTAAGACTACTTAAGTGTTACACGCCGATTTTAATAAGCTTCAAATATATTGTAGTCTAGATCAAAATAAGAAAGACATAGTTTTTTATACGTGCCTAAAATGCCGTTAAGAGGGTGAAACGCCATCTTGAAAAAAATCAGTTTTCATATTACTGAGCGAATATCGTCGAAACAAAAAGAAGTTTCAAATAAAAATTTTATGACTATCAATATTTTTATTCAAAAACAGTGCAATCAGATTTTTTGAAAATATTGTATTTTTCGAAATCCCCCTCCTTCAAATTTTGAAAATTTAAAAATTTATTTTATAACAAAACTTAAAGCATATTTAATGACAAATTCAATTATATGTAATAAAATTGTATTCTGAAATCACGTTTCTCAGAAATAGTTTCCACGTTTCTAACTGCAGTTTTATTTAAATAAATAAGTTAAATAGATGCTTCGAATTTCTTTTCGTTCTTTGAATTTGATCGACACAAATAAAGAAATCTAAAAACTAAAGCAATAAAAAATAAAAAAAACACGAAAATAAACAAAAAGAGTTACAAAAACTTTCCACGTTGATAACTCTAGGTAACGCTTCAAGAAAGTTCTGTATCTGCTAAGGTTTGACATTATAATACTGGTCAAAGAGTCAAATACTTTCAAAACTTGACTTCGTAATCAGCGACCTTAAAAACCTTTACAAACATTTTATTTTCATTTTTTTTCGTAAAATTATTTTTAAAATGTAAGTTTTTCAAAGTGACATTAACACTCTCTTTGAAAAAGGAGATTTTTGGTTTTTTGTGTTTTTAACCATGTTGTACCATCACGATCATGTTGAGTGAAATATATATTATACATGGGTAAGTAGTAATGTTGCACATAACGTATAAAGGTAGTCACTCTATAGGGTGTTTCAAAAATTGCTTCGCGAAAAATGATATATTTTTTTTACACCCAATGGACGTCGAAAAAGGAATCAAACCATATTTATTTAAACCTTACTAAGATATTTTACTTCTTATATTTTTTTCAAAATCATAGCGTTACCCGTTCCGAAGAAAAAAATTTTTTTTAATTTTGAACTTGACGTCATAACTCCGAAACCACGTAGTTCCTGAAGCTGGGTGCATGAGTAATTTAATGTTAGATCATGAGGTACTTTGTGTGTAAAAATCAGTTCAATATCGCTGGGGATATCTTTCCATAGGAAAACCTGCCCATGACCTTTATATGAAAAATATTATTGGATACAAAAAATCCAATATTGGTATATTTCTTATTTACTTAATTGTTTATTATGAAGGTCATGACTTATATGATTTAAAAAGGTGTCGACAAATATTGATATGCTCTTTCGCTTAATACGCTAATAATAAAATTAGTAACGTCATGTAAGTAAGAATAATGTATAGTATTATTTTATAATTGTATAAGAATGAAGACAATTGTTTCCTGTAATTTTTTTGAGCGTTAAATCCCTTTTAATATTACATATTTTATTACAATTTGGAATAATACGGCCAAGTTGCTATAAGCGATGTTCCAATTTTTCTTCAATCAATTTTTTAATTAATTAGGATTAGGATAAAATTAAAGAAAATTGCGAATATATTACATATAGGATATATAGGATTTGTCAAAAGTGTGGAAATCCTAAAAAATCTCGAAAACTATAAGTTTTACAGAAAAATGTTTCAAACAAAAGTTGTATGATTTTGAAAAGGTCATACGATGGTACTATTGGTTTGACCTTGAATAGCTGTTTGAAGGTCACGTAAAGATCACTTTCAATTTCTTAAATGGAACACCGTATATTTCATTGCATATTCTTGTAGTGTAACTCGAGAGCTTTCCAAAACACTATAATTGAGTATATTTTTGTTAAATACGCTACAAGAATATGCAATGAAATATAAGGTGTTCCATTTAAGAAATTAAAAGTAACCTTTACGTGACCTTCAAACAGCTATTCAAGGTCAAACCAATAGTACCATCGTATGACCCTTTTAAAACCATACAACTTTTGTTTGAAACATTTTTCTGTAAAACTTATAGTTTTCGAGATTTTTCAGGGTTTCCACACTTTTGACAAACCCTGAACACAAAAAAAGATGGTACTAAATTTTGAAAGTAATACTCGTGAAAAGAATCCAAAAAATCTAATAAATAATAGTCTAAAAATGATTTATTTCCGAGTTATAAAGTATTTTTATAAGTTATAAATCATTTTCAAAAAAAATAAAATGGCGGTTCAGTTGGCTCATTGTTACACCAGATTTAAATCCGTTAGATTTTTATTTATAGTAATTTATTATTTGAAGAGCATGATGTATGTACGTCACATCAATTGATACTGGCTGAACTGACATAGAAATCAGTTGATATACCGGATGAACTGACACAGGAAATTGTAAATTATTGTCAATAAATACGAAATAAACCTGGAATCTTTGAACGTATTTGATTTTCAATAAAAAGCATCCCGAATTGTGTATTGAAATGAACAAAGGGTACGTCAAACATTTGCAATAGATTGAATTCATGCTTTTTTATTGATTACAACAGAAAATGTTTTATAATACTTGGAAATAAATCGTTTTTGGACTATTGTGTATTAAGGTCCGATTCCACAACTTATTTTATCCACAACAGAAGTTTAACTAACAATAATAAAAGAGTTCGTTTTATATAAAAAAAATTTTATTATTACCCCGACAGCCAAACGTGAAAACACAGATTATGCGCAAATGCTGCTGCCAGGATCTGATGCCAAAAAAGCAACAGATTTCAAACAGACTCTGTAATATCTGATAATGCTAGAAAACTACTGCCAGAAATTTGACAGAACCTGTGAATCGTCAGGTTCTTTCAACAGGATCTGCTCAATTTCTACTGTCAGTCTGTTGAAATGGCAACAAATTCTGCTAACAAAATGATAGCAGAATGGTATCTCAGATGAGCTCAGTTTGCTAACATTTTGCCAACATTTTGCTGACTGCGTAGATATTATTAGTTAAACTTCGATTACAGTAAATTATGGAATCGGGTCTAAGGGTCAATTTCACCAACCACGATTAGATTAATCGACTATTAAAGTTAACAGCGTGGTCAATAGATATTAATCCTGCATTCGTTTTCTCCCAATTTTTTCCATTGGGAGCATATACTCTACTAAAAATCTGTAGGATACGTTAAGTATATTATAGATATTTCAATTTAGTTTATGTTTTCCGTGGAAGAAATTGGAAAAAACGAACGCAGGCTAAAATTATGTTATATTTATAACTTGAAATTTCAGTGGGTATATCTATTAGCCATCCTGCTAACTTTAACTGTCGGTTAGTTTAACCATGGTTATTGAAATTGGTCCTACTTAAGACTTTTGGTTTGATTTAAAATTTTTGTTTTCACGAGTACTACATACTTTTAAAATTGGGTACTACTTTTTTTTAACACCTTGTATATACATAGGTTTTATAGTGTACCCTTTTACCTTTCCAAAAAATAATCTCCAAAATATATCTCTAATTAACCTATTCAGGTTTTCATTTTGATTGATTTCTCACCACTGTCTTGTGATTCTTATCTCATTCTTATCTCATTTATCCCAGTCTGGTCTTCATCTCATTTGTGTCCACGTATTGATTCTGATCTTATTACTGCCGTCGTCCAACTCTTCTTCTCATTTCTAATCTTTACGCCATCAGTTCACGTTCTACCCATCCTTTGACCCCTTCTGTATCGTTCCTAACAGCAATGATATCATTCAAATAATCTGTATTTTTATAGCATGTACTAAAAATATTCTAATATACTGGAAACATTTCTATAACATCTTACATTTTGCTGTAACTTTTAAACAGAATCTATATATATTATGCTGTTAGGGATTCTTTCTCCTGACTTCAATCTGGTATGGTAAAGAGGTATACTATAAAACCTATATATTTATAATCTATTTATAATTATCTTTAATTTTATTACAAAAATAATTGAGAAATTAATTGAACAACAATTGGAGAGCATATTTGCTGCATTTTTTGCATTTAAATTTATAAAAAGGGCTATTTTAATGTATTACAATATGCGACATGTTAAAAAAGTTTTATTGCAATTAAAATTAAATGTATTATTAAATTTTTCATTTCTTATAAATAGTTATTATGGTTATAATTAAAATGATATTTATGATTATTAATATAAAAAGTCTATTAATGTTATAATATTATAATTGCAACTTTGATACAATAAATATAATATTAATCATAAATATCTTATTAGTCATTATCACAACAAATTCTTTTTAAGGTAAAAATAAAAACATTTTGCTTAACTTTGATTGAGCTAAACAAATTTCTCTAATATATCAAATGTTATAATTGTTAAAATCGTAGTTATAATATGTTAAAATTAAAATAGCTCTAATTTTTGTAATTTTAACTGCAAGTTTTTTAAAATTGTAACATGATAGAACAGTTTAGTAAAGAAAATCCTAATATGTAAATAATGGAAAACGATTATTCTCGTTCTTGTATTCAATTTACGTTTTGTTGAATAGCAGAATAGAGATATGATAATATTAATTTTGAAAAGATAAGTTTTTTTCGTAATTTCTTCGTCAACACTTCAGTTAACTTATGTCACAATAACTTCTTTCTAATATTAATACTTTCTTAAATTGAGAAAATTAAAGAGGATCACTTTTTAGATAAAATAATAATAAAAAAAATTCTATCAGCTAAAGTGTGTGCTATAAGAACAATTTTTATTAATAATTTTATCTCGAATTAACATTTAATACACGTTTCCGATTTATTATATATAAGATATTATTATATATAAGATAAGAAGAGTGATATAAGATATCATTAATGTTTTCAATTATTTATGTAATTTTATATGGAAGATATTTGAAGGTATAAAAGCGTCTCGGACAATTACTGTGCATCATCCTTTCTTAATTAATTTTCTAATGTTTAAACAATCGATGTGAAAGTTGATAAATATTCTGAACTCACCGGCAGCACCTGGCACGCAGGTGTGTGTTTTGGATTTCATAATGTTGCTAGATGACACGTAGCAGTGTGACGATTCCATTCTTTGGGGGAGAGCGTAATACGCGTATTGATCATTCAGCATCCCGCAGCATCTCGCGGCATGGCGCAGTCTCCGTGTACTATACTGTTAGGATTTTCTAGTGGCACGTCATTGGACAATCAAATCTCCCGCGAAATTTGATTTCACAATCCGGTACATATAAATAATTATAATTGAATATTAAGGCCGTGATAAAACACTTAACCCTTTAAGCTCCCACAGTAACAAATTTGCTACATTCACTTTAAAGTAAATTTAAGAGTAATAAAAGTATAAAACATATAAATTTTTTATATTAGCCTCTTAGATACGTGTCAATTGAACTCAAATGTACTGTTTTTTCGTTCAGATCTTACTGTTATTA